>VUQS01043015.1:0-12929 GCA_015108495.1 Heterochromis multidens
CTCGTCTGACCATAGAACACTTTCCCACTTTGAAACAGTCCATTTCAAATGAGTCTTGGCCCGCAGGACACGACGGCGCTTCTGGACCATGTTCAAATATGGCTTCCTTTTTGCATGATAGAGCTTTAGTTGGAATCTGCAGATAACACGGCGGATTGTGTTACCCGACAGTGGTTTCTGGAAGTATTCCTGGCCGCATTTAGTAATGTCATTGATACAATCATGCCGATGAGTGATGGAGTGTCGTCTGAGGGCCCGAAGACCACGGGCATCCAATAAAGGTCTTCAGCCTTGTCCCTTATGCACAGAGATATCTCCAGTGTCTCTGAATCTTTTGATGATGTTATGCACTGTAGATGATGAGAGTTGCAAAGCCTTTGCAATTTGACGTTGAGGAACATTGTTTTTGTAGTATTCCACAATCTTTTTACGCACTCTTTCACAGATTGCAGAGCCTCTGCCCATCTTTACTTCTGATAGACTCTGCCTCTCTATGACATCCCTTTTATAGCTAATCATTGTTACAGACCTAATATCAATTAACTTTTTTCTAGATGTTCTCCCAGCTGAATCGCTTTGGACTTTCTTGCTTTTTCGGCTATTTGTTGCCCCTGTGTCAACTTTTTTGGGACCTGTAGCAGGCATCAAATTTGAAATGAGCTTATTTAGTGGATGGAGGTGTACAATTTACCAGTTTGAACATTTGTTATGTTATCTATGTTCTGTTGTGAATAAAATATTGGCTCATGTGATTTGGAAGTCCTTTGGTTTTCATTTTGTTCAAATTTAAAGAATGTCCCAACTTTCCCGGAATTCGGGTTGTAAAACAGGACATGATATTGTGAGATAGCAGAGGTTTTTCTCCAAAAATAAGTGTTGGAAAACCTAAAAAAATACACTATTCCTGCGCTCTGAACCATTCATTAAGGATTAATCATCCATTTCTTAATGTTAAAGAGGCTGTTTATACATTCTAATTAGATATGTAGTTCAAAATTCAGTGGAGACACTTACATGTATTATGAGGGAATCCCTAACCCAGGTCAAAATTGACCTGGTTCATCCTCTGAAGGCATGACATATGAACAGTATGTAAGGGTTAAGGGCCAAAACTGTTGAGTGTAGATTTGGAAAAAAGAAAAGAAAAAAAAAACTTAGAGGTAGATTTCACGGGAAGTCGTTTACTTCAATACACTGCCATCACAGTATCAAAGTCCATTTTGTAGTAGAGAGACATGACATATGAAAAAGCACGACGCTAATGGGTGACACTGGTGAATCTGTATTCTAAGCATTTCTTCCATGTACTGTCTAAAAAAACTACAAAACACAATCCCAAGTGTACTTAATAAAATGCCAAACTCATGTATCTGCTGTTCTGTGCAAGAGATATCAAGAGATAAGAAAACTGAGACAATAGTTAGTGTAAGTTGTGCTATCAGAGCCCTGTAAGAGCTGTCAAAGTTTTTGTAGTTGTAACAAAATAACCGAATTTACTAAATTATGAGTCTATCTTAGAATATCGAAAACTGCTTTTTGTCCACATTCCCCTCTGTGCTTATGTACCTAATGGCTCAGGTTCAAGCTGCAAGTTGACCCAAAGGATATTAAAAGGACCTTTAGGACATCAGAGCCATTTAAAATGGCTTTTATCTGTTTCTGCAAGAATTTTTACCCACACTGCCTGAAAAAATGGCTAAAAATGGATATGACCTCTCTTTGCAATCTTATGTGCAGAGGTCCCTCTACCCAGTTTATTAGCTATTTAAAATCAGAGGAGCACAGAGGGTAAACCAATACAAGGTATAATTGGATGGCATGACCAACAAGCAACCTAATTAGTTTTTAAGTGCATCTCATATTTTGTGGCATGCTCAGAAGACAGGAATCAGAGAGCGGAGACTGTCCAAACATCCACATCTGAAACATCTGAAGGTTTTAATGATGATTAACACATAATTTGGGATCAAAGACAAAGATTAAGAACATTGTTAAAGATGAATAGATATTCTACATATATTTCTGTATTTTGTACATTTTTGTATTTTCTTGATTTTCCATTCTTCACAATAAAGTTTTCGACTTGGAACAAACTACAATATCTTATTGTTGCAATGGAAATGACTCAGCTTCTGATGGATATAACTAAATATTCAATTCCCAAAAAGCTGAATCTGTTCATCTGGACGTAGCGTAAATATTCAATTCAATTTCAATTCAATTAAATTTTATTTATTTAGCGCCAAATCACAACAAAGGTCACCTCAAGGCGCTTTATATTGTAAGGTAAAGAACCTACAATAATACAGAATATACGTGCACACGCATGTAGATCTATAATGCCCTCATTACTCCGTTTATAATTCCCTCTTTTTTTGCTTTGCTGTACTGCTGTCTGTCAACCTCCTCATTTTCATTCTAAGTTTGTCTCTCTCTCTGGGTTCCCTCCTGTTTTCTGTCCCGCTTTCTCTCATTTATTTAGCCATCTCTCTCTCTCTCTTTCCTCATTTTCTTTCCAGCTTCATCCCTTCCTGTCACTCTCATCTTCCCTGATGACTCCTTCTTTCCCTTTATCGCTCTATCTGTCCATCCAGCACCTGTTCGCTGAGCCCATTTCTCCACCTCCCTCCCCCAGGTCTGATATTTCCATCTCTTTCCCATTTCTCCTTCCTGTAATTTTCTCTTTTTTCAATTGTTTACTCTTATTCTTTTTGTTCCTCAATTTCTTCTATTTTCCCCACTTTCCTTTAATCTCCTTCTCTACATCTTTATGTTTATTCTCTTGCCCCTCACTAGATCTCAGACTTTCTTGATGTTGTCTTTCATGCAGGTATATATTGCAAAACTGCCACAGCCTCCACAATCTTTAACAGCTTCCATCCATTTACATTAGGCATTAACATGCAATCTGCTACTCGGTATCTTCTGTATAAAAGCTCACAGTGTCCACAGAGATGAAAATGGGATCAAATCTGTCAGGAAAAACCTGGAGGACAATCAGATTTCAGCCAGTGTCAACCAGGTGGAAATACAATCCACACAGTGTGCATAAATGGGGAAATATTCACCCAAGTGGAAGAGACATCATCAGCACCAAGCCACAGCCAGAGACTGCTTTTTGGAGCTAGTCTGGTAACCTGCCAAAAGGTGATGACAGGCTCAGTAAAAATGATTTCTCGGCAGTATGCCATCATATCAGTTTGTGTTTTATACAATCACATAACTAAAATTTTCTAAAATTAGTGGCATTAGAGCCACTTCTTGTTTTCTATAATCTTGTTGAGAAAGTCCAGCCTAGAAATTAATTTACTAAATTTTAACACATGTATTTGCCATTGTTGATGCCAATTTGAGTGTAACACAGACTGTTTTAAAGCCCTGTGTTTATCAGATCAAGCAGTCAGTGTTCCAACTATTTGTTTACGTCTGTATTGAACTATACATGTCAGCTGTGTCATTTCCCTCCAGTTTCTCCTTCATCCTTTTGTCTCCAAATATTTCTGGTGTTAATTCATGTGTCCCACAGAAGAGTTCAAAGTTAAATTCATGAGTGTCTGTATATTTTTAGAAGGAAAAACTATGACTATTGTGAAGTTACTGGATTTAAAATCCAGTATGGTTGTCTACAGAGGTGAAACTACAAAACTACAAAAATTGTGTCTTTGTCCAACAAATTATGGACCTGTGTTAGTTTTAATTGCTAGACGAAAAACCACCTTGTGTCTTTGGGGGGTTTATTTTAGACCTGCTCCACGGGCCACTGTCACTAGACAGGTTTGACTCTGGTTTATTGTGGCAAAAGTACACACATTTGTGACTTGTGTAGAAGAAGATAATTGTCTTAAAAATGCGCTGGTATTTTTAGCACAATTTTTTATCACCTTTTTTTACTGAAGTAAAACTGAAAAAAGTGCAGGCTCTAAAAAGTATAAAAGTAAAAATATAGCTCTTTGGAGGAAATTTCTACCAGCTACTTTGTGCAAAGCTATCTGAACCTCATTATATATTATATAACATATTAAATATTAAATATTACTTTATTGTTATATTATATAACAATAAAGTAATATTAAAGAAAAAGGTACTCTATTTAAACTTAAATTCTAATTCTACTTAATTTAATCAGCTTGAATATCTGTTTTGTAGAACACAAGCAGTGAAAAACAAAGGGCATAACAAAAACTAACAGAAAAATGAGTCTAGTCAGGGGTTAAAGTAGCAGGTGTGGGAAGCCTAAGATAAGCTGTAGTGGTGCAGCGTGGGGAAAAGAATCACTTAGAAAGTCTTAGAAAGTAAATTTTCTTTATGTACAGGCTGTGATCAACTGACCTGTGCTGCTCCTCTTGGTGGATTTAGCTAACTTATTTCAACAAGATATAAGGAGATGTTAGATGAGCTATCATGGCTGATTTCCCACCCCCAGACAGTATAGCTAGTATAAAGATGGGGAATCATTAGCTTAAATTTAAATTGATGTCTGTTGCCCTGTTACATTGACACCAGTCCAACATAAAGCATTACTGTAAACTTCACCACATTATTGCAAACTAATTAGCCTAGCCTGCACTAAACTGTCTACTATTTTCATGCAACCTTTGAACAATATGAAGTTATCAATATCAGTTCAAAAAACTCCAAAATGAATGAGGACATTACATGTAAGCTTTTAAATTTCCAGTTTATTAAATGTGACTGATCAGTCCTCACCTGTAAACATAACCACTCTTCTTCCTTTTTGCCTTCTTCATCTCTTTGTGAGTGATAAGCAGCGATGATGGATACACCAATAGGATTGTCTTGAATATGTTATTGATTTAGGTTCAAATCGGTTTAATGGTTTGAAGGTGTGCAGTGACGGAAAATAACTCCCCTCGAATGTTTGAAACATAAAGTAATGAGTCTGTTTTAAAAATGTAAGGAGTAGAAATTATTATTAGACTGAAAGAGATATTTGTGTAAAAATGTATTACAAGTAAAAAGTTGTCAGAAAAATAAATGCTCAGGTAAAGTGCAGATACCTGAAAATTCTACTTAAGTACAGTAATGCAAAGTACAGTAAAGTATTTGTACTTTGTTTCTTCCCACCTCTGGGTTTATGTGGGTGGGTCTATGAAGAAAACAATCAAGTAAAGCCATCAGTTTAAAGTAGAGATGAACAGTGAGATCTCAGTACAACAGGTAACATACAGCAAACATACAGGCAAGGAAATATGCTTTTTTATAGACATCTCTCACTTTATTATAATAGACAAAGGCAGGTGAAAAAGTCACTTTTAAAGAAAAAAGTTGCCACAGAAAGCAGGAAGCTGCTAAAACAATTTCCCCTAAAAGGCCCTGCACTGGGGCCAAGCAGCAATTTGTCAGAGTTTGCCAAGCCTGGCTGGCACATTCATTGACAAGGCCGCCCAGTAATACTATGACTAAATTGGATGCATTATTGTGTTTCTAGGAACTGCACTTCAGAATTTTTAGAACATGTTCAATAACAACAATGTCACCCACTCATTGTTAAAGGTCATTATTTACTCTTACAGATTTGATTAGGTGGATATAAAAATTCTTGCTGTAGTTTTATTCTGGCCTGGATAAGGAGACATATTGTATTTAAAAACTTTCCCAAGTGTCTCTTATCTACAGAGCCCAAGATTATTCATGTTGGCCTTATAGTTTCGCAGCTGCTACCAACTAGATTTGGAGATATTTTTGTTCACTCTATAGTGAAGGTTTTCATTCTTTTGTTTTGTGTTAGTACAGATGACTTACCCAGTGCTAATATCCACGTTTTTTTTTTTTTTTAATTTAAGATTCAACAAAGATATACACTACAATATGCCCTAACATAAGATTTAATTTATTTTTCCGTATTAACATTTATTTTGCTGGTTTTTTTAAACCTACAAACAAGTAAAGAAAGAAAAAAAAAGTCATCACAACAGAAACTGACCTCCCCTTGAATTCCTTAACATTATTTCACTGTTCCTGCATAAGCTGTCTCCTTCTTTTCATCACTTTCCCCTGTCTACATGCAAAATGACTTAAGGAAATTGTCAAGTTAGTCATACATTATGTAATAATATCAGGCTGCACAATAAAGTTCTCAAACCTAAATGGTATACTTCTTTTTTTTTTTTTTCATGTCTCAAAACATGCACGGATGTCTTCCTTGAGATCTAACAATCAGACTAAACATGGCAACCATCCACATCCACAGCTTCCCTTAAAAACCTTTCATCATTGTTGTGGTTTGTTCTAGGGTCCGCTGCTGATTTCTTGCCAGTACTCTTGAAGAAATGCACAAATAGGAGGACCTTAACAAGGGCCTGCAAACTGGGCTAAGTCAGTTAACACTCCCTGTGGCCACAACATAATCACAGTTTAACATTCTCAAATAAAAATTTAGGCATGAGAAAAACAATTGTTTTATTCCTGTTATGCAGATATTGAGACAGAATTTGACATTGACTTCAGACTTCTTCACATTTTTAATAAAGTATGTCAGAGGCTGGAAAAAAATCTCAGCACATAAATTGTGTCATTTTTTACAGCGTAGCAGCGCGGGCCAGAAAATATCCTAATCTGTGGCACTCAAACCTTGTGTTGATCTAACTCATTAGCATCATTATTACCCAGCCTGGGGCAGAGAGTTGGCACTTCTCCTGTCTCTGTCTCCACCTCTACTCATCCTCCATCCTTCCCTCTGGTATCCTGTCTGCCTCTCCACTTCTCACCAGTGTCCCTCTTGGACACTTGGCACAGTCATCCTTCATTTTCTTCCTCCCTACACCCACTCACTCGCTGTCTTCTCACCATTCCTTCCTAAGTTTCTAGGGAGGGATGGAAAGGTAAGAAGAAAGAGTGAATAGCTTAGAAGGATTCAGAAAGAGCAATGCAGAGAAAAAGAGGGAAATGGAGATGTAGCAGATGTCTCTATTCCATTAAGAGTGTAATGAGCAGAGCTAGAAGAAGCCCCAATGCACACACACACACATAGCAGGGATGTGCTGGAGGGTCCAGTTCTACAGAGCGAAGAAACAGCAACACCTGACTATCTTTCTGTACTACATCACAAATTACGTCTCCCTCTCCTCTCCTTTGATGTCCTTCTCTTTTCAGGTTGTTCATCCTTTCTTTTTCCTTTCTTCCGATCTGGGGTATTCTCTCCTTTTCTTTTGAGCAGTTATCTAATTTTTTTTCTATTCTGTTGTTCACATATTTTACACAGCCTGATGATTAGTAAATCTAAACAAAGACAATTCAAATTTTTATTTATTTATTCTGCATTCTCTATACTGCATTCAGGCTGGTTGTATTATTGCAGGGTCTTTACCTTACAATATAAAGCGCCTCGAGGCGACTGTTGTTGTGATTTGGCGCTATATAAATAAAACTGAATTGAATTAAATTAATAAATTAACATGACAAATTAATGCTGAGGATGGGAAATATTAGGAAAAGGATGGTGGAAGTTAATGCCTCCCTCAGATACCTCATACACACTCACACTCACACACACACACACACACACACACACACACAAGTTTAACCCTTGAAACACAATGTGAGAAGAAGAAAATTTCTGTCTCTGATGATTTGGTATTCATTTGACTTCTGGCAATAATGTACCGCTGAAGCCCAGAAGAATGCAGAAAGTGAAGCAGTTGACTGCACTGATAAAATGAACAACTGAACAGGTAAATGACCCACAGTGGTGGTACAAGCCTCTATAATCTGTAGCCATAGGGTGCTGGTACAAGAGACACAATTTTTCAGTTAAAGCGGAATCTATTAAACAGATGATTGCCATCAGAATCATTCACTGTAGTGTATTATTGAAAGTAATTAAAAAGCAGGGGCTGTGACATGAAGGGGCACTATTTTGACAAAGGTGAGGGATTTTCTGTGAATAATACAGGACTTAGTAAATTAAAAAGTCATGCTATCCAAACAACTACAAATGTGCTAAATTGTTTTCCACTGACTAAGAACTGTTGGCATTTTTTAACACTCAGTATACAGAGAGACAGTGTGCTGGCATTTGTATGGAGCATCCATTGTATCAGTGTTGTACTGTGAGGACCAAATATTTGTATAAATAAAGCTTTTAATAAGTTCAGGAGAACAGAAAACACTTTTTTTTAAAAGTATATTAGATGATGATAATTACAGGTACTTTTAGCTGATTCCTTATTTCCCAAGGGTTCATCACAGCAGATGGATTCACATATTTGAATTGGCATAGATTTTACACTGGATGCAACCCTCCCATTTATCTGGTCTTGAGACTGGCACAAGGACCCACGAGGAGTAGCTTGTGACACCCGACCCCCCAACTCGAGGCTGGGTTTGTGTCACCTCCTAGAATTGAGCCTGGGCTCTTTCGCATGCAAGGAAAAAGTATTAACCACAACACCTTGGAGCCACATACTGAGATAGATTAATGAAATAACAAAAAATAAAAAGCTTGAGTACTGTGTGGCATGATTAATTGTAACTGCAGGGTTTCAAACATATTCATAAAAAATGAAGGTGGTCTATTTAGAAAAACAACTTGTTAAACTTGGACTAGCATGGTTAGATAACCAAGTGATTTCCAACTATACTAATGTGAAAATGGAGGTGCAGTGCACCTGTTCAACTTGCCTGTTTTATGAAAACGGATAGGCAGGAACTGACATCCCATCTCTAGCAAAGCCTTTCTTTGCTAAGATATTGAAAGAAAGTTACTTCACACTAAACCCCTCTACATCACAGATCTTGGCCAAGGTGACTAGTAAGAGAAAACCTATCTGATGAGATATTTGCTAATGCTCCCTCTGACATCTGTTCATGTGTATAATAACACCCAGACTGTAAGTGATCATAGTGAAAACAGAGTCAGCAGCAGCTTTTTTAGCACTCTGTCACTTTCAAGTTGAAGACCACAGGTTTATCCACAATGTACATGTGCAAACAACCAAAAAAAAAAAAGCTCCTAGCCTCTCAGCTTGACAAGCCCCAACCTTTGTTAATGGGACACAGATTCACTCAGAAATGACAGAAACTATAGATTCTATTGGCTCATAATCAGGCTAGCTTTCAGAGACAACAGCTCTGGAATTTGTTACTCGGAGCTCTAATAAATGCACTCTTGTCCAGGACAGGACGAGAATTCCAGCTTAGTATAACCCGTGTGTTACAGCATATGTGTACAGTCTCTGTGAACTCATCAACCTTTTTACATGTACAGTAGCATTACTAAACAACTACCACAACAAAAAGGAGCCTTAAATTTAAACAAAATACACATAAAATTGCCACACAGAACTACTGCATATGCAACAAGCTAAGATAGCTCACACTGTCTTAGCAGTAGCTTGTTCACGTTACATTTCAAAGCACGACAGAAACACAGCTGTACATCCGGACAAGGTGGGGCAAACCACCTCTCTGTCTTTTGCTGTGTTATCAACTCTTGTCTTCAGACTTGCAAATCATCTCACTAGAAAGATTGTCAAAGATGACAAACTACACTGTTTGAAAGCAGATTGCATTCAAACGTCATTAACCATTTTAAGATACCATAGCAACAACACTAAATAAGAGTGCAGACAAAAGTATAGTTTCATAACTTGCGTTAAATTAATTGTGGTGGGGTATAGGAGTTCTGAGTAACTTTCCTTAAAGGTTTCTCTTTGACTCTGGCTGACTTACTAATCTCATTTAAGATATGAGCAGTTATTCAGAGATCAGGATGTGAATTTAGATGCTCATTTTCAGTTTTATCATGTGTGGAGGGTTTTGATGAATTACAAATTTCAGTTTCATTTATCAGTTCTCTTCCCTTCGGAGTCAAACAAAGTCCAAACTTAAAATTAATCTCAACTATTATCAAAAACCTTTATTTTAAAAACATAACATTAGATTCATTATCATTGCCATAAATAAACATGCAGCTGCACTGAGGACCAAACACGGGAAAATTCTATTCACAAGGCAATGAAAACATAATTGATTCGCTGTAATGTAATTACTTTTTCTCCAGATTTCTAACGAACTAAGTTAATGTCATTTTCTATTACACGAGTGCTTAATAAAAAGTTCTGCACTTCACCAAATTTTTAATTTTGCTAACAAGTGATAAAGTAACTTCCATCTCACCAGCTGCCCTCTGAGAAATCATCTCCAACTGATGCCATCTGAATCTAAACAATGTTTCACTGCCTTCTTTATTAAAAACCTCATACAGGCCTCCTTCCAGATCCCAGATGGATCCCACAACTCCAGAAAAAAAAAGTTTCTCATTTGAGGATTTTTTTTAACCCCTTTATTGAAAGTTGAATTTTACATTTGTAGTATGACAAATCACATTTACCACAGCCACATACTACCATCTTCTGAGAAAAATATCTAGCACTAGCTTCTAGAAGCTGGCCTTTTCTGCACAAGCTAAAACCACAAAGCTATGATCTTAAAGGAAATAAAAACTTCAGCAGGAATTTGGTGGATAGTTAACTGTGGCTCTCACACTGTGATGGACCTATTAAATGACACAGGTTATATATAAACATGTTGATTAATGCAGCTTTCCCAAAGTACATAGAAATTCCTGACTATACTCTCAGTTAATTTGCACACACCAAACATTTCATTGGTCTGTTGAAGATGCTTCTGACACCTCATGAAATCTCCTCTAGCTCTTCTTTCAGAAGGATTTTGATTTTAATAGTCTTATCATCCTGACACTAGCAACAATTTTAGGAATCATCTTACATTACAAAACAAAAAAAATAACCTAAATTCATCTGTATGTCATTTCCATAAACTGTATATTAAAGATGGATGTAGCCACTATGACATCACACATAGGGTGTGGACTCCACATTTTAAAGCCTCAACATTACTGTTTTTACTACTACTGTTACTTCTGTTGTAAAGTTTGACTTTTAATATCACAGGAATTGCAGTTTTTTGCCACTTGATATTGGCTTCTTTTTTTTTTTTTTTTTTACTTTTTTTTATATCCTTGTTGGACGTCATGATGCATGAAGCAGGTATGAAGCAGAATGTGACCAAGTATCATACAGTAGGTGTCAGATGAGTATTTTGGTTAAACATAAGCTGAGGATCATTTATGCTAGTGTAATGTTTCCTAAACATCTAGTAGAGCTCCAAAGATGCACCTGTTTTCTGTCAAGTTCTTAAATGAAAACAGAACAAAATTCTATTTATTCTGGCTGACAGAGCAAGGATGATATAATTCATGTTAAAGCTGTGGGTTTAAAAATTTAGCAGCTGCTTCATTGAAGAATGAATGAAAACCTCAATGTAATTCAAGCAACTCATGAATTATGGGGGAAAAAAACAAACTATTATGTGTGAAAGGGAAGTACACAGATCAAAAATCGTGGTTAGAGAGTATAGAGTAGAAGCTGAATGGACATATAATCAAACTCATCCAGGTCATGGTAGTCTTAAGAGCTTAAAAGAAGGCGACTGGACTTCTTTATGTTATTTGAAGGCGTTTCACCTTTCATTCAAGAGGCTTCTTCAGTTCTAAAACCAAATGGTGGAGAGTCCCAGGTATTTAAACCCTAGTGGGGGTTGTCCCTGGAGAGGTGTCCGTTAACCCACTATTGATCATGTGAGTCATCACATGAACCAAGGTGTGAAAAAAGTTGTGGGTCATTACCACCACAGGTTTCGGGTGAAACCACTGTGAGACCTTGCCCCAACCTATCATATGACCTATTGAGGTCACCTGATGTAAGGTGTGAGTGGGGGTTGAGGCGCCTGGGCAGGGATCTCAAGACTGCATTTCACCTGTCATCCAAGAGGATTTGTAAACCACCTCTGTGGTGGCTTACAAATCCTCTTGAATGAGAGGTGAAATTTCTTCAAACAACTTTAAAAAAGTCCAGTTGCCTTCTTTTAAGCTCGTAAGACCAAACTGCATTCAGGCTGGTTGTTACAAGCAGTCTGGAAGCATAAATGTAAAAAGTTTGCATATTTAGCTAAAGATGTTCAATAATTAATTTAAAGCAGCTTTTGCTTAGTCATGCAAGCTTTCAGGTTGATTAGCAAGCACAGAGGATATCTTGTCTCATTGGACTCATGATCTTTGTAGCCTGTCATCTCTTTTCTGTTTCTTATTTTTTCTTCAGTAAACCATCTAATGAAGCAGAAATGCCTTAAAGTCAGACAAAATATGTAAATAGCCTCCCAAATTACTCTGGAACAAACTCTGATGTTTCCTGACAGGAGAATTCTAATTTTGTTTGAAACCACCGGCTGTGATATGTTGTTGTCATCCCTCTGCAGGCACAGACAGTGGTGAGACAGCAGCCCAGATGTGCTAGAAGTGGGCCAGTGATTGAAAGGCCACTAGTTTGAATCCCTACATGACCTGGATAGTGCAAGTGGAGAAAATGGTGGTTTGTCTTCTCCATTACAAAATAACCAACCAACCAAAAAAGAGATCACGAGTCAGCACTGGTTCAGGCCAAAGTATTTAAAGAGGAGTACTGGTATGAAACAGCAGTCTATGTGGCTGAAAAATGAAGCCAACACCAAGTGACAAACACTGCAGTTCTTCTAATGCCCACTTGAGGCAGGCTCCAGTTTTGGCTTTTACAACTAAATTAATAATTTAAGTATTATTATTATTACAGTGGGTAAATTCTGTTATAAATCTCCTATTTGGATTTGTTTGAGAGGTGTTAGCCACTTGCAGCTGTAGCTCAAATCACTAACGTTAATTTCCTGTCTGCATTTGTTTTGTTCATGCCTTTATTTAAGCTTTTTTACAGGCATCTGACAAATAATACAGCTTGCTGTGCTGTCTGCACAGCTGGTCTAAGAAGTTTGTACTTCAGTTTTGGTGAATCTGTTTCTGTTTTTTTTTTTTTTTTTTTAGCGAGACATTTAGTGAAACGCTACATGTTGCTGATATC
>VUQS01043017.1:0-15536 GCA_015108495.1 Heterochromis multidens
CAGGACCAGGTGTGTGATTACGCCAGGTGTGCCGAAACCCAAGGGCGGGAGGAGCGATGTCCCGCTGGTACACCAAAACCGGAGTATGCTCAAGCACCCACACACACACACACACACACACACACACACACACACACACACCAGGGAACAGGGAAGAGGAGGACATGGAACAAATACCAGGGAACATGGCAGCTGCACGGCAAGGACTGGGGTACCATGACAATCACTGAAGTCAGAGGCTACAAAAGTGTGTTATGGTCAGGGCAGGTTTGGTTTCTTTCTCTCTCTGCTCTCAGGTGGAGTTTTGGGCTGGCTTATCTTTCATCCCCACCCATGGGCAGAGTTTGTTGGAGTCCCGTGCTTCGGCTGTCATGCCTGTTCTCCATCAGCTCATTGCTCTTGCAGTATATAAGGACTAGCTCATGCCTTCACTCTCAGCTAGATCAATGTCTCTTATGTGGTGTTAAATCCCTTGCTCCTTGTCCGCTGAAGCCTCCCTTGTTGACTCAAACATTCATTTTGCAGGTTTACTTGTGGTTCCCAGAGTTTCTAAAGGTAGAATGGGAGGCAGAGCCTTTAGCTATCAGTCCTCTCTCCTTTGGAACCAGCTCCCAGTCTGGATTTGAGAGGCAGACACCCTCTCTACTTTTAAGATTATAACATTATGTCACTGCAGCTTGTCATTAAATTTTTGTTTTCTCTCTCCCTTAGTCTGTGTTTTATCCTGTCTTCCCATTCTCTTTTTTTCTCTTCTCTTTCCCCTCAGCCCCCAACCAGTTGCAGCAGATGGCTGCCCCTTCCTGAGTCTGGTTCTGCCAAAGGTTTCTTCCTGTTAAAAGGGAGTTTTTCCTTCCCACCGTTGCAAAGTGCTTGCTCACAGGGTTGATTGTTGGGGTTTTCTCCCGAATACTGTAGGGTCTGTATCTTACAGTATAAAGCACCTTGAGTCAACTGTTGTGATTTGGCACTATATAAATAAACCTGAATTGAATTTAATTCTGCAGAAAACAGAAAGGTGTTGGCTCTTCCCTGGACACCTTACCTGCCCATCTGAGCTGGTCAAACCTGCAAAAGGATTTAACAGAATTCTCATGAGAATTACCCCAACTTCCACTTGGAAACACTACATAACAAAAATGTGATTTGCTTTTGAATGTTTTTTTCTACATTTATATCTCACAATATCACAACTATTAATTTCATTATATTAACGAGTATATTGCCTATCTGGGGGAGTGTGTAGCCTGTGTTATTTTTGGAGCTGCAATTTACAGATGTGTGATTGTGCCTGTTCAAAACTTGGCTGTGCAGCTTTCTTGAGAACCAAAGACAAAAATATAATATCAGATAAATAGATAAATGACAAATATAGCATGTACAGCCATCTCCATTGGAGTTTTAGACCATATGAGTCATGATTTTAAGTCGTGAATGTAAAAAGTAGAGCTTCTGGGCTGGCTCTCATTTTTTTCACACCCCCTCAGGGCCTGTTTCAAGGTTAAGCCTTGGTTTTACGAAAGCTAGAAAGTTAGACGTAGGTTTATATTACAGTTAGGATAAGGGTTTGACAGTTAGTTGAGATGGTTAAACTTGGGTAAGAGGCTTGTGAATGCATCAGTGTCAATGAATGTCCTCACAAAAATAGGTAAACAAGCCACATACTTCATCTTCAGCAACATAATTTCCCAGCTGAGCTATTTTGAGTTTTATCTGTCCTAAAGACTGATACTGGCATTCTTCAGCACTAGCTGTACGAGTCTTGTAAGGGAAATGTCTGAAACACCAGGTGATTTTAAGGGCAGAATCTCATTCTCTGTGAAGTCAAGGTAAGTTGGACAGAATCTCCTGGCACATTAGCCAGAGAAAGTCCCTAATATTTCTATTCAGGAATAAATCAGATTTTCAGGGTCTGGAGGTAAAAAGACCAAATCAGCACAGCTCATGTAGTAATACTACTGCTGTCCTGAGAGGGATTAAGAGAAAAATAATGCAGGAGAGATATGCAATGGAGGACATGGACAAGCTGAAGGTCCTCAATTGAACATGAGAGGCAGCATGACATATTCATAATAACATCTTTATGAATGTAGCTGGTAGTTTAGTAGGAGAAGTAGGTATTTCTTCACAGTCTTTTACGTCAATGCCACCTGTCAGTGTATTCAGTCAGAGCTTTTTATCCACAGCAAATTACCATCCAAGTGTGTCCAAGTCAATCCAAGAACAGGAGTTATTAAAGTCTGTGAATACAGCATTTCAGGAAGACCATTTCAAAATTCACCTCTGCAAGACAGCTTAATTGTTTCCAATTATCAAAACATGTTGGCACAGGTTTCGGTTCTCAAAAGAAGCATTCAGAATTACAAGTGCTGTATCCAAACACGCACAGAAATCTGTCTCGGTAGCACTGATGCAGAGCTATCATGACAATTTACATAATTCATAGACACAGTGCTGAAATAACAGGACCTCACATGCAATGCAAAGACATGTGATCACTTATACAGAAAATTTAACAGAAGAACTCAAAGGAAAGCAAGAGTTCAGTTCAGGCAGTGTCTTCCTTTTCCCCTTTAAAAGTTACAGCCGACTTATAATACAAAGAGACTCTTTAGGCGGTGTCTCTTTGGCACCTCAGTTCCTGCTCCTTCATCTCTGAGCACTCGGCTGCCTACTGACACGACCTAAGAGGAATATACAGTATAACAAGAGTGCTCATGGAGTTCAGCTGCCATTTGTTGTCTCATTAGTCTGCTTTTTGTGCTTCTCTGTCTCCCAGCTACTGCATTACTTTGGCACAACCACAAACAGACTCTCCCTCTCATCAACATCATCATCAAGTTCCAAGAGCCGTGATATGAGCCGTAATGATTTGCAGCTCTTTTTCCCTTCATAAAAGTTTTCGTGAGCACACAGACTTTAATGTCACCAGGGAAGGACGGGGGTGTTTATTTAGTTGCCGATCATTATCAATGACCGATTTCATTACCAAGTTGACATTTCTAACTTTAAAACTCTTTGTCAGTGCCTAGACTAGAGGAGTCACTAAGGATTTGCTTCATTAAAAGACATAATTTAGAAGAAATAGATGCTCATTCCCGCCCACACTCCTAACTGGCAGATTGCACTGACAACAGGACAAGATAAAGTAGGACTAAACAATGACTAGACAAAAATTACTGTTATATATGTCACCTACACACATTTTAAGTTTTTGTATAAAAACATCTGAGCAGAAAACCAACAAAGCTTAAAATAATTCAGTCATCTTTATTTTAGGAACGATGACAAAAGACACAATGCAAAGAACACTGATGGAAGCAGATTTTTTTTTAAAATAGGTAAGTGATCCAATCTGGATATCATGATAATCTTCTCACAGTTATTAAAAAGTGGAAATTGGATGGTAAAGCCATGTCTCTCATTCTTCAGACCTCATCTTGTGAGGAACAGTCCCAGGAACCCGCAAACAAGGAAGACAGAGAAAGAGATGGGAGGACAACATCCCAAAATGGACAGGCATGAACATGACTGAGTCCCAGAGAGCGGTGGAGGACAGCGAGAGATGGAAAAGAGTGGTGGTCATGTCTTCACTAGAGCACCAACAACTTCAACAGGGGTCAAGAGACAAGTGACAGGCTGTAGGTTGCAGGTGCAGTAGCTGCTTCTTCTACCATACACAAAGCAGTCCAGTCACTCAAGATTACATGCCTTCACGAGGAAGCCCAAAAAATGTTTGGAGCTGTATATAATTTACAACATTTGAACACTGGTTCAAGTCCAGCTGAGGGCTCTTGATGCAGTTCCCCTCAAATTTTAACAGAGAAGCAGATGAAAAAACATGATAAATGAATCAGATCAGATGAATGTATTCATGGCATTAAAGCCATTCAAACCCCACATTGTTTCTGCTTTGTTTTGCTGAAGGTTTCAAATTTTTGCTCAGACCTGCAGCATTTTAATGGAAACATAAGTGTAAGCCAGTTTTCCGTTGTACATGATCTTATAGGTAAAGTGCTTGAGTGCTATAAAGCACTACAGAAGCAAAGTAAAATGTATTACTCTTGCCATTCTTTTCTTTTATGCTGTGGATTCAAGCCTCGATTAAGTTTATCTGAAGATGTTTCTACTAAGCTCCTCCCTGCCATTACCAGCCTTTATGATGAGCATTGATTCTGAGGCATGGTGCTTCCTCTCTGCTTACTGTAAAAATTTCAAAGGATGGTTAACGGCTTACAGTATCTGCACTCCACCAATACCGCACTCTGCTGCCCATAATTACCAATCTTTCAAGTAAGCAGATCTGCACTGTGCTTCATAATCAGTTCTGCACTGTAAAGATCTGTGATAATATAAACTTGTGGTTGGCGATGCGACGGAGAAATTGCACAGGAGCCGGGGTATTGATTTCATTCATCTCCGCTGGTGCTGGGACTTGTAAACAGGTGTCTGCTGATTCTGTTATGGTGTTGTAGCACGCTTTGCAGGTAATGCAGTGGAAGAATAATTTGAGGAGACATGTCAAGGTCACCTTCTCCTTCAGCAGTTACCACAGAGGTGCATCTTAACTGCCTCACTGTCCCCGCGGCCAGCTGTGCAGGACTGGTTGCATTGGCCAGGTGTGAATGAATGTGAAGTAGCTGTGTGAATGTGAAACAGCCCGTGGCTGATAGAAAACATGTGCACCTTGAAAAACTTTCCCTGGTGAATAGCATGGTAAAGGAGCATTTTAAACATCAATATATCACTGTCAGGGTAATTACAAACACTTGGTGTAATTACCATCAGCAAATAAAACCACAGAGGGGACAAGTGCCTGCAACTCACACATGCAGAGGTGTTCATGATGCTGGTCTTTCTTAATAAAACTGCAAAGAGTTTACAACTGATATTTAGATATAATTGCAACTAATTTTCAGAAACAATTTATGTATCTATTATTTTTTTAAATAAAAGGGGCCATAAAAATTTCCTAGAGCAATCAATCTTTCTTTTGTCTGACCAACAGTCCAAAACCCAACTTTGTTCTCTTAAACTGCAGTAGCTTAAAATAGCAAATGTCACGCACCTACCTTTGTTAAGTGTCTAGTTCATCAAAAGAAACTGAATCATCATTCTCAGAACTAGTTCTTGAGAAGGAGACAAGCAGAATAAACATGTTTTTACCCATGTCAGAAAGAATATATAAATTATATGATCCTTTCACTTTAAAACAAACAGGACTCTCTGTGAAAAAAGGAATGTAAAATTTGCTCTTCAGTCTGCCAGTCTTGTCCATTTAATTATGTCTGAATGTTTATTACACTTGCATGTCAACCAAAATTAATGATGTCATGTTGCCAGCCTGAAATATTTATGTACTTTATCTTTACTCATTATTTAATTGATCTTCTCTATTAGTTGTAATTTATGCACATATGCTCCATCTTGCTGCTATTTATCTTGTTATCTTGTTGTGATGCTCACTGCAGATATCCAGAGATGTCCTTTTAGTACCCTGCTCATGTATTTTTCTCGCTGCCCTCAGTGTTTCCTCATATTCATATAAATAAATTCTACACTGCAGAAGTTGAGAACGATAGCAGACTGCAGGCACAGAATCATGTACAGTAGTATATAAGCCAGTATCCATAATTAATATTCCCTGAAGAAAGTAGTGCAGCAGCACTTTTCATATTCTGTTCTAAGTCGAGACATGATAAAAATGAGTGTGGAGAAACTGCAAGAAAATAAAAGCACTGATTACACATCCTTGTCAACAACTGTGAAACACAAACACGTCTTATATTTTAATTATCTTTAATTTGATACTGCAGGATCTCAGGCAGAGGCCAGTCTAATTAAAATGAATTTTTATCCAGGTTTACTGTTTTAACACACTTGTAGAAATCCTTAGCAATAGGTGTACAGCCTTTCATGATAAGAAGGAATAAAATGTAGGTGTGAATAAAAATCTTCAATATCTGATACAAATATCATGAATAGATGTGAGACCTAGAGTAGCATGCAGCAAGTTGTTATACATACCTGTGAGTACAGCAAGTCTGCAGACACTACAAAAGCAGAAGATTGGTGCAGTTAGAGCCATATGTGATGGTGTATCTTCTATGGCAAATGGATCAAAAGTAATATTTTGTTGATATGAAAAATTACTCATGATATGAAAGGTTACTGACTAATTTAAATACATTGAATTTTCAGAGACATCATTTGATATATTCATTCCTGCACATCATTTATTGAGAACCAGCATGTTTTTTAGGAGATTGTGAAGGAGATTTATTTTTTATTTTTTAGACACAATATGTTGTCCTTTTACTATATTGCCCTGCAACACTGAAATAGTTGCTTTGACAGTTAGGATTTGGACTTAATATAGCAAATATTTTCTAACATCCAAAGTCTGCAAAACACTTATGTGTATTCTGTGATTCTGTCACAAATTTTATTTTATGATTGCAATTTTGTTGTTGTTATTTTCTGGATTGATCTTCAGCATGTATTTTATGTTATGCATGACTAAGATACAGTTACCAAATTGAATTTATAGTTTAGTTTTACAAAATGTAAGTTGTTGTTTATTGTAGAAAAAATCATGGAGTAATCTTATCATTTCATATGACAGTTATGATAAGTTTTGTAAATGCAAATGCAAATGGTCTAAAAGTAAACCCAGTGTTCAGTGTCCTAATAATAAAATAAAACTATATTCTGAAACACTAAAAGGACTACAGTCATTTAAAATGCCATAACACATGCTGCATTTTAAACCTGCATGCACCTCTATTCCTCTTACTGTCCTCTACATTTTACTAGTTGATTGTATTGTTCATCTTTTTGTAGTCTTTATTAGCACTGAATAAAAGTGTTGTAAAAAATAATGAAATTTGTCTGCCGTCTGCAGCAACTGAGGACTTGGCCAACAAAAACAGATGAGAACATTTAGCATCTATACTTTATGATTCAGAGCCTGTGCTCTAGGTAAAGTGAGCAGATGTGTATGTTTGTTGATGGGAATACAAATTAAGCACTGTAAGTGCAATGTTTTCTATTTTAGCATTAATAATGACTTCAAAACTTGGCAAACAAATGCTTGTTTTAGTATACTTTAATTTAATGATCACCACCATTAAAAGCCTACACTAAATACATGAGGAGACTGAGCTCATGGTTGTATTAAGGTGTCCCCAGAGAACCTGCGATATGAAAAGCAGTGACCTAAGTTAAATAGACAAGAAATTTATACTTTAGAGGCACAAGGAGATCACAGTGAGCCCGGATGGAGAAGAATTTTGGCAAGTTTAAGCATCAATAAGTCCACTCGTGTTTTCCAGCAGAGTCTTTTGAGATGGAAGATGGAAAAAAAATGTTAAAGTCATACTCCCTCTTTTGAAACAAACACTGGTTCCCTGTGGATTTGAAAGGTGCCTTTAAAAGGTTTTGGCTTTGTCCTTCGCTGGAGGAGGTGGCTACGGTCATCTTGCATTCATAGTGGGTACAATGAATTCCAATGGTGCCCCAGGTTCACAGCAAAAAAGCATCAAAATAGAACAGAAACTTTTGGAAAATGTGACTTTTTTCAATTTTTTTCTATTTTTTTTGTACTTTTTGAGCTCATAGATCAGAGTGTCTCCCTGGTTCATTTTTGGGGTAAAGACCTTTGGCAAATGCTACTAACCTATTTTTGGCTGTCATGAACAATCTCTCCCTGGAAACAAAACACAGTACTCTACCCTTTAGAAAATCCGGCATTTTTTCTTCATACTACCTTCACATCCCCTTAAATTAACTTTTCTTTTCCAGCACATAATCTTTCTGTTCTGTACAAACATTTTGCATTACCTCGCATTAAGCTTTACTCTCCCTCATCCATATGAATAATTTGTGCTTTGGACTTGTTCGGTTAAAACAGATACTACAGACAGGACAGATGATATGGAAGTACATGCTGCACTGCTGCTGTTCCGCCTGGCTGTAACAGCTGAGGTTGTAATGTGGTGATTGCTTGGACACTGGCTGCATTTGTGGTTGAATCGAGGGTGCCATTAGTATGTCTGTGCAGTATCGAACATTAGCAAGAGGGCAACATTAAGCCACCCAGGATTTGAATCTGCGGTGCTTTTAATCAGATGTGTTACCAGTACACTGCAGGAGTCAGGGGAATACAGCAATAAATTAGGAATAACTCAATACAACATTCAGTCTACACAGCCAAGTTAATCTACTGCACACACACACACACAGACACTACGTGCATGCAGTTGCCCATTTGGCGCATTATAAGCTAATGTGTCACAGCCATAATTATAACAACCAACACTGCAGCCAGTATCAGCTGCAGCATGTCACCCCATGGATATAGTTATAATCACAGCTACTGCCTGTCTCGATCAGCCTCGGGAGTGGTTGATGTGAGAGCTGGGTGAACTAGCTCCTCTAGTAATCTTTGTAACTGCTGCAGCACAGACTTGTATATGAGTAGCCACAGCTGAGGCTAGAGCCTGACGGCCAGCATTAAGGCTATAAAACAGCTGTTAATGCAACACTCTCTGTAGAAGATTGTGTTACACTCGTTCTTCCTGTATTCATAAACAACTCAGGCTGTCAACACATAATGTCTCTAGTCCAGTAAAAGGATGTAGGATGACTTCTTCAAGCATAATCTCCAGGAGAAAAACTGTCTCATATGAAGGGCAGTACAATAGTTATCTCGTAAATGTACAAAATGCACCAGTGAACACAGAAAGCTTTCCTGATCAATGGAATGAGTAGGAGCTGGGGAACTAACAAAAAAGCTATTGAAACAAGTATCAGTTTTCAATAAAGTCTGGCCTTTTTTTCAGTTTCAAGACGTTCTGTACGCGCATGCAATAAAAATGGAAATAACTGCTGTTTCTGGAGTGTGCTTGTAATGCAGCGACATCACAGAGCTACTCATTTGACCAGGTTTCAAATATATTAAAAGGATAATTAGACTGAAGCCAAAATGCATCTGACAGGAACAGATCAGAAATACTGGCAGCAGCATGAGTGCCACCAATTAACAAGCACTTTTCCTGTATTTCACACTTCACACTCTCCATTTCACCTTAAGAAGCATATTTTTCTCTTGTGATGATTATGGCACACCGCATGATCAGAGTTCACAGCAAGTCCATTTACAGCTACTGTGGATCCAACTTACCATCAATCTTTGCTGAATCGCCCCTACAGAAGTGACATGAACTATTGAAAAAACCTATACCACCATGTTCCACACAACAATGTAATCTCATCTGATTCTAATGAATTACTTAATAAGCAGATGCTCCATACTGTCAGAGTTCGACTTTACAGTAACAGATATTGTACTAACTTCAAAAGATGAAGACTTGAATATGAACACTGATAACGTATACAGTACAGGATCCTTGCACAGTAGTTGTCACAATAAGGGGTAAAGACTAATTTTCCTGACAAAAGACCAGAAATTGATTCTTATGGTGTGTTCACACCAAGCGTGTAGTGAAATTTTCGCAAAGCACTCTTGTATGCAAAGTCTATGCAAAGACATGACCGCAAATTCACACTGGGTTCAGATAGCATAGAATACAATTGTCCATGAGACTCTCAGTCAACTTAGCACAGGTTCCCCACAAGTCTGTGTACTTTCCCCCCTGCTTTTCTACTTGTACAACAACAGCTGCACCTGCAGTCACCAGTGCATCAAACTCCTGAAGCTGGCAGATGACACCACATTCATCGGGCTCATCTCAGGTAGGGATGAGTCTGGCTATAGGAGGTAAACTGACAATCTGACGACCTAGTGCAGGGACAACAACCTGGAGCTCACTGCTGTCAAGACAGTAGCAATAATTGTAGACTTCAAGATGAAACCAGCCCCACCAGATCCCATGTACCTGCATGACTGCCCAGTTGAATCTGTGAAGTCTTTCCACTTCCTGGGAAGACGTAAATTGGGAACTAAACATCAACTCCCTCAACAAAAACAGCATGGCAGAGGATGTGCTTCCTGCAGCAGCTGAAGAAATTCAACCTGCAGAAGTCAATGATGATGCAATTCTACTCCTCCGTCATTGTATCTATCTTTACATCCTCCATCACCATCTACGCTGCTGTCACTGCTATCAGATACCTCACACCCTCCACCTGCATGTCACCAATATTAGGTACTGGTAACATGCAGGTGGAATAGCTGACAACAAATTGTGGTTCCATAATAGTCACAGTGAAAGACAATTTGACAGCTAGTTCTGGTTGAGATGATTGCAAATGAGCAAATATTTAAAAATTAAGCATCACATCAAATTCAAGCTGTAACATCTGGCTGGAAAATGAAGCTGACATGGAAATGCTAAAAACTGCAATTTATCAAATGGCCACTTGAAGGTGTCTTGATGCATGCTCAATCATCCAGGTAAGGAAATCCCAGGAAGTTGATTCTGTTCATCTGAACACAGTGTTTTCAGTGGAAGAAACGTTTTGTCACTCATCCAAGGGACTTCTTCAGTCTCAGCTGGAAGGTTTCCCCAAACTTCCACAGCTGGGGAAACCTTCCAGCTGAGACTGAAGAAGTCATTTGGATTGAGTTTCTGTGGGTCATTTCCCCCTTTGTAACAATTGCATGATGGGTGAATTTTTATAACTGATCCATTTGGATTTTTCAGGCTCAAAATCTGGATGGCTTTGAATGACACGTGTGTCAACATAGGGAACTGTAGCCAGCAGCTGTCTGTGAAGCCAAATGTTCGCAAATGTGAGTCACCAAACTGGACCTCTTGACCATGTTTGTGACTTTTTGAGCATTTTTGAGGAAATTATCAGACAAAATAATATGGATTACTGTATGGTACAGCCTATCTGAGACGTCTGTGCTTCCATTTTGGTGCTCGTTGCATCAGTACAGATTATGCATTCATGCTGCTAACCAAGCTTAAAAACTAAGTCAGCTAACATTAGCAGACAACTTAGCACTTCACCCTCTTGTCCAAATGTGGTAATTTCTGTAACTAACACAGGCTTCATTAAAAAGTTTAGAAACCTGTGTGTCACAACATTTAACTACATCTTTCTTTCATATACAATCTATGATTAGATCATTTAAATAATTTCCTATTATTTTTTTTAATCCACAAATATATATTTAATTACCAGAACAGAATTTTAACATACAGGCTCTGTATGTATTCATCCTCCTGTCACGTTTCTCTATTTTAAAGGCATTTTGTTTTTTGTAGTTATTTGCAGGCTGCTTCATCTTGGAATAAAGATTTAGCGCCTCATCCCACAGACTATAATGAAGGAAAGCAAGTTCAGTAATTCATGTGATCAGATTTCATTATCACATAATGATTTGTTATCAGCCTTGGAACTGACATGGGAGTAACAGCGGAACATATTTGTCTTCTATTGACACTGTGCGTGCATACACACACACACACACACAAACACACTAACTGACACAAAAAAAAAGAAGAGGTGAAGAGAAAATGAGCTCTTGATTGTCAGCACACTTTCATGTATACTTGGAAACACAACCAAATTCTTTCACACTTCTATATACAAAACCACTAAGAGGTAAAAATAGCCTTTGTAACAGTATTAGGGCACACGGCCAATTAACTGGTTTTGTGTTTAGAGGCTTCCAGCACTCCTGAGGCTGCACCATCCACCACTGAGAATACAGAGCTAAAACAGACATCTGCTTTTGTTTAAAATGCTGAAAGGAGATAAAGGAGAAATTTCCTCTCAGATACTAAAAACTGTTACGAAGAGAATAATCAATCTGGAACACTGCACTGCAGTCCAGGAGACTTTTAGTGTTGTATTTTTTTTTTCTTTTTGGTCTATCTGTTCACCAACAGCCTGCCTAATTCACTGCTGCTTGTACCTACATTTGCCCAGAAAGCCACCTGACAACCCCCTGAGGATAGACATGAACCTTTTTATTTAGCTATGGATTTTTCTTGTTCACAAAGAGAGCAATAAAGGCAACCTAAGAAAAAACAGAAGCCCTCTTCTGATACCTTCACCTATGGTCTTTGTGTATCACTTTTCACTACAGATTACTTACATGTTTCCCATACTTGAAAAAAGTCTAAAATCACATTTTACCTGCTTTTACTTTACTGCCTTGGCTCAGTATTCACAGTACAGTTTTTAAATGCAATGAGCTGCTCTGCTGTAGCCACGTTGTTTAAATTTCTAATGAAAAGAAGAAAAAGAAAAGATCTTCAGTTTGAATGATAACAAGGCAAACAGTAAATTTGCATCTTTCACTGAGAGGAAATTGAGAAGGAGAGAGGTGTAGGAGTGGAGAGCTTTTTGGACCTATTTATTGAAGTGAACTCATTAGGGCTCTTTTCTATAAAGGAAGCCAGGACATGCTGAGAGGAGAGAGCTTTATGAATGTGAAGCCACAGGAACAGTGACCCATCGCTGAGGAAGCCTGTCTGGATCTAAAATACCACATGCACTAAGAAAAGTGAGCACTGGTGGGGCACTAAAGAGGTTTAACCTGGTGTGCTTTTCTTTAAAATAGTGTGGCCTTTAAATGGAGAATCACCTGTTATTTTCTTACAAAAAAAAATCTTGATTAATCAATGAATTTTTGAAGGGCTGCACTGGGAGGGTGTAAAAAAGTACCTGTTTCTGAGTAACCCATGTTGCCGTTGGAAGCACCAAGGAAAACATGCATTGTTTCCAGTCAGGATGTGCCAAGCCTGTTGGAGGCAGCTAGCATCTAGAAAGAAGTGGACCAAAGTTTGCATTCCCATGAGAATGGAAGCATGCATCCATCCATCCACTCACTGGGGACGGGGGGGAGCCTATCCGAGCTGTCATGGATCAAGAGGCAAGGTACACCCTGCTCAGGTCAGCATTCTATAGCAGGGTTAACACAGAGACAGACAACCATTCACACTCACATTCACACCTATGGTCAATTTAGAATTGCCAGTTAACCTAACATGCATGTCGTTGGACTGTGAGAGGAAGCTGGAGAGAACCCATTCAAACACCATACAGGAATCCCCCAGGATAACTCCAGGACCATCTTGCTGTAAGGCAACAGTGTTCCACTGTGCCGCCCCTTTTCTGGGAATAAGAATCATAATTTTTTTTTTTACCTGTTCTCCAGAGTAAATCACCATTATGTTTCTAGGGCCTGTCCAATTCAGACTGCAGCGTCCCTGGTTTGTTCCCTGTTCACTCTTAGGATTTTGTGTTTTTACACTTCAAAGCTGCTTGCGTTTAACACTTGAACTTGTTTGATTGGATTTATTTGCATGAGGACAAAGAATTTAATGTTTCTCATAATTCTATTATAGTCTATGCCAAGAGGATGTTATTGTCCAAAACAAAGCCTTCAATGTGGCCATCCTTAAGAAGAAGGACAGAAAAATTCATCAGGCTCTGTATGCATTCATCCTCCTCAGGTGCTTATTCTAGTTCTAGCACAGACCTACATAAAAACATAAAGAGGCACATTAATTATTTTATGTAAATCTGTGCTCTACCTCAGAAAAGCTCCCACATTAAAATGTACTTGGAGCACATGAACTATTACAGAGCTTAATGCTAGTTTTAATATCTGTGAGGGGCATCTCACTCAATAGTAACTCATTAATTAGCAATTCAGAAACTGTTATTTAATAGGCTGCATTTAAAGCAAGCATACAATCCCTGTATTTCTGAGGGTCTGTCAAAGACCAGGATCGTATTTGCATGAGACAACAATTTTGAATTGTTCAGTTTTGCTTCTGCTGCTTCACAGGAGTTTGTAGCTGTAAATAAACATTTGGTTAACATAAACAAGGAGATGGGTTTTGACAAGCAACCACTCAAATCAAGGGCAATTTAAACAATATAAGTCTGAATAATGAATGACCAACAATTGTGCAATTACAGTTAGTCATGTGTTTACACTGTCTGGCATGCATCTATTTAGTGCCAGCCTTTACTTTAAGTTTTCCAAAACCATTTCTAAGTCTTTGAAAAAAATGCAGGTTCCCAATTCATAAATTGACATTTACTTCTAATATCTAGATATCAGGTCACAAGCTGGTAATATGATGTCATTACTGATTAAAAAAAAAAAGGTTGTCAAAGCAAGCAAATTACAAGTTATTTATTAGTGCTGGCTACATTCTTTTTACATGGCCCAACAGCCCTTCTAGCTAAATTCCCTATTATTAAAGGGCTATATATAACGTTTTGTTATACATATAGCTAAAGTCAAACCAATACAACTGGTGAAAAAAACCCAGTAAAGCACAGTGTGACCTCAGCTCTTCTTTATCTTCATATACAAAAAGGCAAATGCAGCTTCATATTTCTTTCACTTATAAAGTTCTTTGGCTGAATTCAGGCAATTGAAATTCCTTGCTTTGGTATAAGAAACAGTAATGCAACAGAGTAATCTCTCTTCCTCTTCTATCAAGTTATCTTATTCTTGAAGTTTCAGGAAATTGGTTTATTAGAATTTATGACATTTCATAGGGGACAGAAGACAATGGGTCTCATCCGCTAATATGTACATGGAAATGGTCTTACCCTGCACAAAAAATGAGTTTGCACACAAAATCACCTTCAGATTCATGACACGTTCTTACCACCATGCATATGCTAGTGAATCAGACTTATCTGATTCACTCCACGGGCTCGCGCTTGCTGCCTGCAATCTGCATGCTATCTGTGTACCAGTATGCACCCATTAGTCTATGTAAGAAAAGGTTTACCTCGAGCTAAAGTGGAGAAAATGATAACAAGATGTGGATTACATTACTTTACAGAAAAATGTAATGTGATCACAATACACCCAGTAGTGGCCACAGTACAACATGTGACATACAGCACATATAATACTGTAGGACAGTTTCATGTCACAGTTTTGGGTGATGTCAACATGGAGTGATAGCATAGTCACCACATGTAAATGGAAGAAAAGGGATGCAAACAG
The DNA here is from genome assembly GCA_015108495.1 of Heterochromis multidens. Lineage (NCBI taxonomy): Eukaryota > Metazoa > Chordata > Actinopteri > Cichliformes > Cichlidae > Heterochromis > Heterochromis multidens. The sequence goes on from VUQS01043017.1 coordinate 14,957, forward strand.
CAGTTTGCTGGTGTCATTAATAATGATTTTTTAGAAACCAAAATTCCTTGGTCAAAGCAAAGTATAGAGAAAATATTGGCCTCTCAGTCACATTTGAGTTTGTCTTCAAAGATAAGTACTTTACTGTTTCCAAACTCCAGATAAAACTGACCACTGGTGTTACTGTTATTATTCTGTTTTCAAGTTGTCACTAAAGGAAAAAGGAAAAAACTGTCTTTCCTACACTGTCCTACACTGTCACAGGAAAGTCAATTGAGCTGCGTGAGGACAGTTTGCTCTGATATCATGGTGGGAACTGCTGATTGTTTGGTTTACCACCTGTGGTCTGAAGCCTGAAGAAGATTGCCATACACCTGCTGTGAAGCACTGCTGAGTGAGTGATGGCTGAGTGTATATGTGTGCATCATAAAAGATGTGAGGAAGTCAAGCTATGTGGACGAGTATGTAAGGAGAACAAAAGGTGTTTAAGAATTAAAGGGTTAAGGTGCATGTGAGGGAGATTCAGTTTAGCTTCTAAAGCTGTGAGTGTGTGCAGGGCAACTGTGTTTTCTTTTTTTTTTTTTTTGGTGTGTTTTTAATT
>VUQS01043018.1:9946-20331 GCA_015108495.1 Heterochromis multidens
TTAAAAAATTTTCCATATATGTTTTTGTTACTGGGCAGCCTTAGTGATAATCCGTGGTATCGCACTGGTCAGCGACCATGACTTCTGGCAGCACAGTTCATGTGAGCGGCATGTTGCAGTGGAAACTAAAAGTACGGTGCCTTCATTTGGAGTTGTCTGTGACCGTACGGTGACATTTGCACACTTTGTATCACTTTGACTTCTCTATCTTCTAAGATGTTGAATATTTTTGGATGTTTTATTTTGAAGAAGAAGAAGAAAAAAACAGACTTGTGTGAAGTGGTCCTTTCTGTGATATATTTGCAGACTTTAGTGTACAGTAGTGGTGGTGGTGAGACCGAAACAGATTCTGTATTTCGACAGATGTTTTAATGCTTGTGTGAGGCACTGTAGTCGACAGAATCATCAGCAGATTTTAGTTTTTCCACTCGTCGTAAATGCTCGCCATCACAATCATCATATTGGACTGAATAGGTTTTCTAACTCGTTCTCTCAGGTGATTTCTCAGTATCCCAGAATGTTCTCAATGAATACGATGTGATTCAGAAATGTGAAGCAATGTATTTCTCCTGTTGTGTTTATTAATCAGATTTAATTTGTACTGTTGAAATATTAAAGAACCTGATGTACCTAACAGCTGTCAGTGTGTTGAAAGTGATTCGAACACACACAGTTTTTTTTTTTTTTTTTTATGTAGAGTTCAGCAGAATTTCATTGTTGTGCGCATACACTTAGTGAGGACCACAGACTGTGTATAAAAACGGACGCTGTGATGTCACTCATCACCCATCTGACTGAAACCGTCTGAACCACATGCTTATTGGCCAGCAGCTTGTCCTTGACAGATTTGTAGCTAGTAAGCATACCCTGGTGTATCCTCTTTTCTGACTCTAATGAAGACAAATTTTGAACTTCATTTTATATTTAATAAGACTTGAAACTAGTGATTGAGCCAATAAAGTAATCAGGAAAGTCAGAGTGAAGGGGCTGAGGGCCATTTACTCATAGACTTTTATACAAAAGAGGTCTTTAGAGGTGCCTGCTAAAAGTAATGAAAAAAATGCTGGTTTAAGGCACTTACAGATTGGCCTTAATACAATGCCACCAGACCCAGAAGCTAGGTGCATCTTTTAAATTGTATACATCCTGCTTACTGAAAGAAACTGACACTTTTTAAAAAAAAAAAAAAAAAAAATTTTTTTTTGTATATCTGCTATTGCTCTCTTTTGCAAAAGGACAAAGATATATTTACACTTAACAATGTACAGTAGTGTGCAAAAGATTTCTTTATATTTTGCTAGGAGAATGGGAAATTGGTGCAGAAAGTTTTTGAAACATACATGGAAATACAGCATATAAGAGTTTGTACAGTTCTAATGAGCATTCAATAATGTTGAGGTCCGGGCTCTGGGGAGGCCAATCCATGACTGATAGTACTCCATTGTGTGTTTTTCTATCCAGGTATGGTTTTATTGCACTGGCAGTGTGTTTGGGATCTTTGTCATGCTGAAGAATGAAGCCTTTGCTACATGCTTTCCAGATGGTATTTCATGGTGGATCAAAATCTGATGGTACTTTTCTCCCTGTTTCCCTTCCTTAAGAATGGCTTCTTGACTGCCAGCCTTCCACTGAGACCATTTCTGATGAGGCTTCAGTGAACAGTCGATGGATCAGCTGAAGGTCCAGATGCATCTCTCAGGTCCTGTGTCAGGTCTTTGCTGGATTTTTCCCTCTTTCTTAAGGACATGACTTTTAGATACTGATCATCTACTGGAGATAGTTTTTCAGACCTGCCACTTCTTCTTCTGTCCTCCACTTGTCCAATTTCCTCAAATTCTTTAATGACATATTGCACACCATGCTGAGATATGCCAAGTTTTTGACAAATAGGTCTTTGGGAATCACCTTGTTGGTGCAAAAACAAAAAAACTAAAGAAATTGGAACAAATGATGTGTTTTTGTGACAGGCTGCTAGTAACAGAGTGCCTACAATTTAAAATGGGTTCTTTGCTAAGTTGTCACATGTAGACACAACACTGGTTCACTCCTTGAGTTAGGTGCTTTTTTTCTGCTTGAATGACTCATAGTGGCTTTGTGGACTTTAAGTGGCTTAACAAACAAACAACAACAAAAAAAAAAGATTCCTCTGGAAAGGGTCAGGTACAAGGACTGAACTGAAAATGAGTGGAAAAGCAGCCAATGTCCAAAGAAAAATGACAAGAAAGTCTCAAAGGCTCATTGGAAGTAAAATATAAAGAAATGAGGGTTGGTTTAAGACTATTGCACAGTACAGTACTGAAATGCAGTTTTGATGTACACAAGCAGAGGATTAACCAGACAGAAATTAGCTCATTGCAAAATTTTGACTTGACTTGTCCCATCCTGAAAGCTCCCATTCTTTCAGAAAGAAAATCCCCTGAACAGGCACTGTGTGGAGGTCAAACTGTCTCCTGGAGCTTCATTTAGACCCTGGTTCCTCTGATATACACAAAAGAATTGAGTTCCTTAAAACGGGAAATTTCCTGCAGTGAAGCCAGAGAAAGAAAATGACAAAGATGTCCAGAGCATATCAGACTATATGAGATCTGAATGCTCAGAATCTCTGGGTTCCTCCTGGAGTACCAGGAGAGAACCCACAAACGCACAGGGAGAACCCAGCCATGAAGCCGCTGCAGGATCGCTTCTGAATGCAAAACACTTATGCAATGCAAAGCAATTATTAGACTCGTGTGCAGTGCCACTCTCTTGGTTCTCCCTCTGCCACCACATTAACAAAAAAACAGTGAAAAGCCTCACTGTGAGCCACTAATAGAGCTTCAGCAGTATATCTGAGATACACTGGTGCATGATAAAAGCAGAATGCATGGAAATGTAGTGTTATCAGGAAAAACAGGAAACAGCGGGGCTTTCCTGCTGCTTTTTTTTTTCTTTTTTCTCCTGCACTGAAAAGTAGAACGTTTTTCTCTGCCTCTCCTCTCTCTGTCTTTTTTGGCCAGCTTCTGTTAACAGCTTCTTAATTGTATCCTTCAGCCAGAGTCCTGACTACATCGCTCTGCCCTCCCACCTGCTGTCTCCTTAACTTTCATCACTCCTGCTCCCTGGTCTCCTGCCTAACACTGTTCCACCCTGTGAATATACCAGAGTAATATATGGCATTATTCTGCTTTTTGTTAATTTGCAACCTCTGTGTTTCCAATTGGCACAGGAGGAACTTCCTTTTTGGGGGGGTAGGAAGAGAATAATACAATCAGCAAAGCAATCTAGGCAGAAGGGGTTATTTATAATGGCCAGACAGGGAGGGGAAATTGTGGGAGGGTGTGGAGGGGAGGTCAGATATAATATTTCAGGTGCTGGATCCCATTGGTCGGTGAAAAAATCGCCTTCCATAAAGAGAAAGATGGGGTTCCCTCTGCCTTTTGGGAATGCCATATATACACCAACTTATAGTGCCAGAAACGGAGCTGCTTCCTAAATTTGTTGCTCCCTTCTGTTTCCTTCGTCAGCCAAAAGGTGAGAAATCTCTTTCAGAACTTTTCTGGATAAACCTCTCTTTCATTCTGTTGCAGTTGTTAACAGTACAGGGGGCTTTTGGTTGTTTTTGGTGGATGTTCTCTTTGAGCTTTAGGTAAAAGCTAAACCTATGATCTGGTGAGAAGAAACCAGCTCATTAGAAACTCTTAATGCAGGAGGATGATGGTGGTGATGAGAAGCTTTTTAATACCAATATGGTTCATTTTGGGGGTGAAGCTGTCAGCGCTGCAGGTGTGAAGTGCAGTGTGATGAGGTGTGTTGGTGCAAATGGACTTGCGCATTTGGAAAGTGATAGTCCCAGTGTTTATCGCTGTGTCATCACAGAGGTCATGTGTCACACTTATCTGGTCTAATGAAACCAACTTCATATTTTATACAGATATGCTTCAATACATGTAAACATCAGCATACAAAATATCATTTAATGCAGTGAAATGTGATCCATTTTGTAAAAAAATTCTTTATGTAACCAAGTGGGATTGAGTCCAACCAAAGTGTGACAGCTGCAGAGAGGGAGTGCACAGTTTTTTGACTTTTCGCTGGATTTTGAACCACAAATATCTCTCCTGCGAGTCATTAGAAATATGTCACATTTTCAACTCTCTGTGGGCCTTTGGTGGTTGTTTTCTGGTACTTTGGGTTTTTATCCCACAAGAAAAGTTAACAGTCACTTCAAACATGAACCCTCTGTTTGTGTCATGAGTTCTTTTTTCTTCTGGTGGTTTAAATTTCTACTGTGAAGTTTTGTAAAAGGTTGAGTGTTGTTGAGAAATGGTGGGCATTTGGAGGCATCAAAATATCTGTAAACTTCTTCTTTAAACTTCTGGTATATACCACACATGTTCTGAGTCCATCAGAACAGATTAAAAAAAAAGTATCAACTACATAAATCCTCGTCTTTTAACTGATGACGTGTGTGTGTGTGTGTGTGTGTGTGTGCGTGTGCATTATTCTATAGAAATCTCAAGCTTTGTATTGGACTCTTTGTTATTTGCAAATTCTCAATGTTAAAAGACTTGGATGAGCAAGAAAAGAAAGGTTCAAGCTGCACATTTGTACCCAGAAAGGGTACAATTCTGCATTCTGGGCCTAATCTGGTCTAATTTGGGCACTTGCAGCTTAGTTATGGTACTGGCAAATGTTGTGTGGGTCAAATCTGGACCAAAAGTCATGATGTGTGCCTGACATGGGCTATAGCAAATGTATTGTGGGTGAATGTGGCCCAAAAATCACAAGCTGGGAGCGACATAGGTTGTACAAATATTGTGTGGTCCACATGTGGTCAAAATGTCACAAACAAACTTGACATCTGGGCCATATAAGGTGGACCTAAGTTAAGGCGGTCAGACTCACCCTAGTCCGTGCCATTAATCAAGGCTGAATGTGGCCCAGAGTAAACCACAGATGTGGGGCACATTTATGTCTAGCTGCACAATCAGTACTGAGTACCTAAAGAAAAGTCTTGGTTCTACTTTGTTAAAAATGGCAGAGTCTTTAGTTCCCCTCTTTCTGTCTGGATGCAGTGATTGTGGATCTGGATTGTTCTGCTCAGTCTCTATTTTCAGAAAAGGCAGTTCATGACTTGGTCATGTTTGAGATGTTTGTACCAACAGAGGAGGTATCAGGTTTTTCCTGATAATCTTCCAGAAGACAGACCTTTTCATGACAAGGAAACCCCGGGGGGGCAACTGGACCCAAGATCCTCATCCTAATTTAGAATAGAGGCTTTTCCTCGAGGAGTACCGCTGATGCTCAAGTCGGTGTCGTGTTTCTTCTAAGTGGAGTTATTCTTTCCAACAGAAGCATTCTTGGACTGTTTCTCAATCTGACCCCACTTTAACCTGCCTTCCTTCCCACTCTGCTTATGTTAGCTGATGACTTTCCTGGTTATTTCCTAGTAATTAACCATTCTTGTGTCCCTTTGTCATTGCGCCTTTACCTCTCAATATTTTCAAATGGAAAACCTGGTGTTTTTCTGCAGGGTTTTGAACCCAAACAAACGCCACGATGTCGGGGTGAGTAATTCTGTTTCATTTTTCCATAACTTTTAGAAAGTTCTTCAACATTTTGAACTCAAAGAACAACTTTACCTAATCTGAAGAATCATCTTTAAAATTTTCTCATGACAAACTGACTGATTTTCTTTTAGGAAAAAGGTGTCTTCAAGTCGTAAGCATCATCTGAAGGTAAAAGGTTCTACATTTGTTTACAGTGTATTTTGAATTACAGCTGGCAGGGAAAGCTTTTTCTAACTATTTACAATCTGCATGTACATTTGACATCACATGTCTGCTGTTTTTTTTTTTGTTTTGTTTTGTTTTGTTTTTTTGGAAGAGTTTGATGCTGTCCATCGCTAAAGGTATACTGGAGGAGGAAGAAAGGGAGCAAGAGGAAGCGAAGAGGAGGTACATAGCTGGGACCTGTCCTCCTGTGTCCATGCCCAGGACCATGCAGGAGCTGCAGGCACGTCACAAATGAAGAGTAACACTACGCTTCAGCATATTTAACTTGAAATTTAATACTAGATGCAATATTAAGACCTTAGCTTTAATTATGGTGGAAAATCAAATATTCTTGAGTTTTGATGACTTATAATGAGTCTATTATCTTACCAATAAATGCTAGATTGCCAGGTCCATTTGCAGCTATACGTAACATTTGTCCACACCCTCCTCTTCCCTGTGTTTTTATTGAGGTTCCCCAAACTTTGTTCTAAAATTTTCTTTTTGAATGCTTTTGTGAACCTTTCTGTTCCTAAATCCATGCCCCTGATTTTAAGTTTAAACAAAATGAAAGGGGTAGAGTTATAAATGAATCATGACCTTCGAGTTGTTGAAGGGGGGTAATTAGCTTTAAAGACCAAAGCTGTTTGCTGTAGCAGGCTGTAAACATGTTAATTTCATTGCTGAAGTTGGATTTTTGGATATGGGAGGTTATGCGGACTAACTCGTTTTTGGCGCTAGCCTCAAGTGGCCATTAGAGGAACTGCAACCTCCAACTGACTTGCTGTGAATTCACGAGACAACTGCCTACAATATTGGCACATGCGTGCAGTCACATGTGTGAAAATGGCTTTTATGTCTGTGTTCAGGAGCTTTGCAAGGAGATCCACCGCAAGATCGATGTGATCGACGAGGAGCGATACGACCTGGACATGAAAGTCAACAAAGCCAACAAAGAGGTAGAATATAACCCTGCAGAACCTTCAGTGTGTCCATCATCAGCAACTCAGGCTGGGCTTTGTTTGAACATTTAAACTAAGGCTTCAGTTTATCTCAAAGTCTTCCACAAATCAGAAGGACATCACGTTAGATCTTTTAGAGTATGAATAAAATTATGCAAAATACAGCACTGCTCCCCAAAGGGTAAACCCTCTACTTTTAACACAAGTAGTATTTCTTTCACCCAACACTTTAATATTGTGAGGATTAAATAACATTGAACTGTATTCAGTGTTTTTGATCGACTTTTCCGAAGACTTCCATGCTGAAGTTGTTTGCGGCGACCCTCATCCTGGCCTCTGTGATCTGCTTTTCCAGATCAGTGACCTGAAGATTAAAGTCCAGGACCTGATGGGCAAGTTTAAGAAGCCCGTATTGAGAAAAGTACGTATGTCTGCCGACGCCATGCTGAAAGCTCTGCTGGGCTCCAAACACACAGTTAACCTGGACCTGAGGGCCAACCTGAAGCAGGTCAAGAAGGAGGTGAAAGAGGAGGTGAGAACCTGGCTGGACTTGGTGATGCATGTTTTATAAATGTGTTTGTGGTTGTCTCAAAAGCAGCCAGTAAGACTTTATGAATGAGCAAGCACACAGATGAAGGTAAGTATTAAGGAAAGAGGTCAAAAAATGCTTAAATACTAAATAAATACTGCAGAGAAGCATTCATAAATCTATTTTCAACTTTAGTATCTTACTGGGAATGTTCTCTCTTTTTTTATTCTTCTTTGCATCATCTGTTATGGTCACCACTTCATGTTTCACATCAAACAAAATTAAAGTACTGTATTGTAAATGGATATTTTTGCCCTTCTTCCAGCCTATACACTTCCAGTAAGGTTTTAGTTAACATTTTTAAAAATGAAAGATAAATTACGTACCTTTATCATTCGCTATTATAAATTTTTTTTTTCAGGTTTCTGGTATTCTGTCACTTTGAGTGTAAACCTACATTTAATTTCATTACATAGCGATGAAAGTTGAGGCCAAATGTGTCCCACATCTCCATTCTTCTTTCGGTCACATTTGGCCTTGACTAACACAGTTGGTGGGTTTCAGGGTGGCTGCCTTCGCTCAGCCACCAGTCCACTCAGCACCACATCTGACCACTAAAAGAGCAGTAAGTGCAAAAAGTGGTCCAGATTAGGTCCCAGTATGTCTGCTCCCTGGGAAATGTGCCTGGTACCTCTGTATTCAAAGGAAACAAAGTTTACCAGACTATAGCTTACAGCATATGACTGAGATTACTCTCTGACACTGTTTAATTAAAGCACCTGACCCAGCCCCCATTTTTGGACATGTTTTAGGACAAGGAGCTCCGTGATGTCGGTGACTGGCGCAAAAACATTGAAGACAAATCCGGCATGGACGGGAGGAAGAAGATGTTTGAGGCTGAGGCCTAAAAAGTGCTTACAGTACTTTTTGTTTTCCGTTTCGGTTTAATCTGATGTTGAGAAAGTACAGAATCACTTTTGAAACCGTAAAAACTTTTCCCAAATAAACTAATGATACCCACTGAAGGAGCTGTTTTGTCTTGCTTATGGTAATACCGACTGGGTTGAAGCAGGTTTCTGGTTTACAACAATAGAAGGCAAAACGTAAACCGTGACAGTATAAACAGTCACAGTCTAAAGAAAAACTTATATTGCTCATATTAAAAATATTAAAAATGGCCAAAGTTTCTAATAATGTGGTCGGTGTATGTACAGTAATCTCTCTAAGCCAAACACTCAGGCTTTAGACGGCTCTAAAAACTTACACAGTTTTTTTCTACTCTTGGCTCTGTATGATGACAGTGAGAGTAAATATCCCAAATAGACAAGACAAGAATAATGTTATTGATCCCAAAGGGAAATTTGTATGTCTGACATAGGTCATCTACTAGTTGTATGAGAATTGTAAAGCCTGATGGCTGTGGGTACGAATGATTTTCTGTAGAGAGGAGTCTTCCAGTTGTGGTCTCATCTGCCAAGTGGTAGTAAGGCAGCAGCTCTGTAAGCTTCTTTGACATTGGTGTACAGCAGATCAAGGGTTTTATTTTCTCTGGTAGGACAGTCAACAGGGTCTCTGGGTCTCATAGTGTTCATTGATTCTTTAATCCTCAGGCCTATGAATGCCTGAGGATTAGTGATGACAGTGTTAGCAGATAATTAGAAGCATGTGGAATCTCTCAGCTCACTTTTAAGCATCAGTTTTTGAAGTTTATCACCTTAATGACTCTGAGCAGGACTTTCCCAGCTCTTTATCTTGTCTGTGAAGCTAACGTTAGCTGTGAGATCATCGAGCACTCAAAAAATATTTATGCCCAAAATGCTGACTTTAAGTAATTTAATTACATGTAAATTTTGTTACATAAGTACAATGTCAAATGTTAAATTTCCTTAACGATTAATTATTTAAATAAATAAACCTTTGATTTTATATATTTCAGTTGCATTTTACTCAAAATTATTGCTTCATGTTTTTGAGGGCAAAGAATCATTTTTTTAGTGTCATCTTTACTTCTAGTAATACTTTAATCTTTTCCATTATTAATATAGCTGAACAATGACTTTTCAGTATCATGATTGTTTTGAGAATATTTCTTGCTTAACCTGAGGTCAGTCACAGTTGACTTATTTGTTTATTTGCCCATAAAATGTTAGTATTCAGCTAATGCATACTGGCTGTCCCATTAAGGACACACTCCTTTGTTGGCACCTATTAGCCTGTAGTGCTGTGTTGTCCCTAATACTTTTACTGCAATCAAATTTACTGCTATAAAAATCTAAAGCTGCACCTATTTTCTTAACCCCCCTTTATCAAAACCACGATGATTGCTCAAAGCAAAAACATTTAGCCCGTAAATACTTCCTGGGACTCCATTCATTCTGCACCATCTCACAAGTGCCTCCTATGAAATCCTAAGTCCAGAGAGTCAGAGAGTGGGAATATTTAGAAATACAACTTACAAATTGGGCCTTTTTTCTTTCTTTTCTAAATAGAAGATAAAATACCTCCAGTTTAGAATTTGGGAGGGCACCATCATGGATGGTTTGGTGTCCTCTGATGGTGCAGAGGTATGCAGCCTTTGGAGGGATGGGGCTGACTTGCACTCTTTTTTATTAGTATTATTATTTTAGGAATATTCAATTCAATTCAATTCAATTTTATTTATGTAGCACCAAATCACAACAAAAGTCGCCTCAAGGGACTTTATATTGTAAGGTAAAGACCCTACAATAATACAGAGAAAACCCCAACAATCAAACGATCCCCTATGAGCAAGCACTTGGCAACAGTGGGAAGGAAAAACTCCCTTTTAACAGGAAGAAACCTCCGGCGGAACCAGGCTCAGGGAGGGGCAGCCATCTGCCGCGACCGGTTGGGGGTGAGGGGAGAAAGACATGCTGTGGAAGAGAGCCAGAGATTAATAAGAACTCATTAAATGCAGAGAGGTGTAAAAACACATGGTGAGTGAACAGAGGTGAGAGAAAGAGAAACGCTCAGTGCATCATGGGAAACCCCCAGCAGCCTAGGCCTATTGCAGCATAACTAAGGGAGGATTCAGGGTCACCTGATCCAGCCCTAACTATAAGCTTTATCAAAAAGGAAAGTTTTAAGCGAGTTGTCATGGGGAAACCTGACAAGACGTCG
>VUQS01043022.1:12367-22835 GCA_015108495.1 Heterochromis multidens
TCTTTCATTGGGAGTGACCAGGATGGACAAGATTAGAAATGAATACATCAGAGGGACAGCTCGGGTTGAGCGGTTTGGAAACAAAGTTAGAGAAGCAAGGCTGAGATGGTTTGGACATGTGCAGAGGAGGGATAGTGGATATACTGGACAAAGGATGTTGAATATGGAGCTGCCAGGCAGGAGGAAAAGAGGAAGACCACAGAGGAGGTTCATGCATGTAGTGAAGGAGGATTTGCAGAATCCTCATGCAGAATCACAGAAAAAGATGCTAGGAATAGGGTGAGATGGAGGCTGATGATCAGCTGTGGCGACCCCTAAAAGGAGCAGAAGAAAGAAGTTTAAAGACTAAAAACTGTTTGGGTCAAACTTTTACAAGTTTAGCAAAATGTTGAGTAATAGTGAAGTCGGAGTATGTAAAATAAACAGGAAATGATAATATCATGTTAAAGTCAGACTCAGTAACAGTTTTCACTGGTTAGATTAGCATGACAGAATATTTCTGACTCACTCTGACCGGCATCAATATTACTAACTCTGAAACTTCTCTGTTTTTGCAAAAATACAATATAGTCTATCTTTATAGTAACATGACAGTAAACTCAGATGAGATTTTCACATATAATCTAAAACTGTAGGTTGAGCCATTACGTAACAACTCATGTTGGCATATGAGTTTAGTAATTTACTCTGTAGCTGTGAATTATGAATCACCAGTTAGTTGTTAGTAAGACCTAAGAACGAACTTCACACGCAAATCTAGTAAGGGGATTACAAAGGGGTGATGCAGCCCAGTTCAGGGGAGCATGGTTTTGTCATAAACTGAACATTTATGAGTAATATGTGGTATGAGGTTTTGAGAAAACCTAGAAAAACTTGTCGATTTTAGCCAAAGTATTTACAGGGATTAATGTATATTTGATATGCTACTGATTATTTTCTAATATCCAAAGGAAACACATCAGCTGCTGATTTGTGTTTAATAATTTTTGATCAAAACTGTTGCCTTGTATATGATATGTTGACAGTTAAATATGTAGAGCACCCATCCATTTATCCAGGTCACAGGGGGGCGATGGCCCGTTCCAGCTGTGATGGGCTGAGAGGTGGGGTGCACCCTGGACATTCACACCTACAGTCACTGTGGGAGGAAACCAGAGTACCCACACAGGCACAAGGAGAACATGCCAACTCCACACACAAAGGCCCCAGCTAATCAGTAGATTCAAACCCAGGACCTTCTTGCTGTGATGCAACAGTGCTAACCACCACAGCAGGAGAGTATCTCTGGGGTTAATTTTAGTGAAGCGTAGGTGGTAAAAGTTCATTAGTTATTAAAAGTATTTCACAAAATATTCCACAGAAATGTAATCACACTTGTCCTTGCTGTGTTACTTCCTCACTCCTATTTTAGTAAGGTTTCATTTAATTCTATAGAAAGGAATCTGCTGTTGCATCAGCCAGCTTCCTAATAAATGTCACCTCAATAGTGTGTTTGGTAACAAAACAGTGTCAACACAACTGTGTCAACACTTTCCTAAGAACTTTCAGCAGAGTCCTCCATCCACTTCCCCTCTGAATGTCATCCATCTGTCTTCCCTTGATTTGTGTCTGTGTTTATGCAACATGTCTTCTATCTGTGCATTTTTTAAAAAAAGGTAAAGCTAGACTGATTTTGTGCTGCTGCTGCTGCGACCATGCAGTGTTTGACTTTGTGTCTGAGGAAGCAGTGTGGTTGTAGTCTCAGAGGTGAAACACTTCCTCATCCTCCTGCTCACATTAGAGCCACCTTCAGATGTCATCAGCCTCTCACAGTCCACCTCGACAGCAGACTGATCTCACATGCGTCTGTTTTAACTTCATGTAAAGGCTCCTATCTCAGTCAATAGGTTAGTGCGAAGTGTGTGTGATGCTAAGAAGCAGTGCTGGGAGGTGAACTCTGGTGAGTATTTGTACATTTATTTCTTTTTGTACACTATAGACATTTTTTCTCATTTCCATTTAGGTAAAGTTAGATTTTTTATATATATATATATCTCTATATATATAGATATATATATGAAACAAGCTGGATTATTGAATTATTGATTCAGATGATCACTTAGTTTAAGAATTATCCCCATGAAGCCATGTTTTATTATACACAGCAACCTCAAAAATGCAGAAAAGTCTCATCTATAAATGCCTTCTTTTTATTTATTTATTTTTATCCATAAGAGAAGGTATCTTGATAAGAGCAGAGTTAAGCTGATGGGATGCAAAGCGTTTTGTATGTCAGGCCAGATTTTGCAGTGCAACGATGTAGAAAAAAACTGCTCTTGCACTCTTCCTTCATCTAGCTGTCCATTCATACTGAGAGTGGCTGCTGCATGTCGACATATATGTCAGATCCAAACTTTGTTAGACTTTTCATGCATATTTCACAAAATAAAATGCCATGTTCAGTGGTCCATACCAGTCTGAACGTGTCATTTATTTGTCTAAAAATGCACTACAACAGCTATTTTACTGCAATATATAGGAGGATTTATGTTAATCTCTCCTCTAATAAAAAGCATGAGATGAGTAACTAAACTTGTAAGCCAGTGTGCATATGTATCAACACCAGGGCTCCTCTAAAATCTCTATAAGCTGATTTGATGTTGTGTCAAAGGTAAAGTGTTCTCCTTTAATCATAAATCTAAACTGAGTGAAACAAATCATCAGCAAGTCAGCGGTGTAAACCTGATTTTATCTGATCAGTTTGCTTTGCCTATAATAAGTTGATAAAAATCATACAGGTATCTATAAAGAAGCGAGATTACATTTACTAAACCATGCTTAAGCTGCGTGTATTACCAAAGTTCAGACTGAAATAATTTACTACTGCACTCTTTTTGACTGATAGATGTTTTTTTAAAGATTAAGATTACATATTTGAAGAAACATGGAAAACTCACAAAACACAAAACGCTGTAGAACTTTTCAAACATTTTCAGTTCGTGAAGCAGTACAGAGTGGTTATGTTTCTCAGTAGCTTTTCAAGGCACAAAGAAGGTAAATTTATTCCATAATTCACATAGAAAAAATAAAATTGAAAGCCCAAATTTTATTAATACAAACTTGTGTGTCAGAAGTTTATTTTTGTTCTTTCCTGTCCCATATAATCATCTCCACAGATTTATCACACAACATTTAGGAGGGGCCCCCTGCCCCAGATTGGGAACCATTTTAGGAAACTACCTAAATGCATAATATGCTGTGAAAAAAAAACTAGCTCCACTTTGGTTACAATAAAATAACATTTATAATGCTATCAGCAACACTGTGATTTAAAATAAATCATGACACTGGGCTTTTTTTCCCCTGTATTTTTAAGCACATTTTGCTGATAAAAACATCTGCATTTCACTACTTTTAATGCAGGGCATTTACTTTTTTATATTGTTCTACTGGTACTTTTACCCAAGTAAAAAATCTGAGTACTTCTTCGACCACTGCAGACAACTTTAAATAGGTAACAGAGGTTAGAATATCTGGAAAGCTTCTCTTATTTTAAAAATTCTACTTCACAGCAGCTCCTGGTATTACAGACAAGTGACAGATTCAAGGAAAAACTAGAGCAAAGAGTCTTAGTGTTTGGACACCAGAAAAGCTTCAGTGCACCCTGGCATTTATTCTCTACATCTCTTGTACTCTACTGGAGATATTTAACATCCATCTATCCATCCATTATTTAACAGATATTTGGTATTTGTCATTTGGTGTTTTGATGGTGGTGGAGAACGCTGTCTCAGATGTCAGTCCAAAATCTGCCATAGCTGTTCAGTTGTTTGGAGATCAGGTGAGCCCATAGCATATGATATTTTCATGCTCATCAAACCATTCAGTGGCGCCTCGTGCCCTTGGGATGGAGGCTTCGTCGTACTGGAACAAACCACTACCATTAGGATAAAGACGATCACTCAGAAAGCTTTGCATTGATTTGCACCTTCACTTCCCCTGAGAAAATAACCTATAACAGAGCCATCAGATCCCCTCACTGCTGTTTTATTTCGTTTGTTACCCATGTGCAAGACCTATTAATTAAACCGTATTTTGCTTCATTTGTAAAAATGCTTATAAATCTGCAGCATTTTTCTGTTATTTGTGGTCTGATGCCTCAGAATTCTCTCAGTTTCTGCACAGCACGCACATTTGTGAAGCATCAGCGCTGAGTCATGATGTATGTTGCTGTTAAGTGATACTGTCAAAGCTCTGATATGACTGTTTATGTCAGAAACCACATTTGGAGAAAATTTAACTCAGAAGAGATGATGTCAATGGGAAAATCAAATCTCTGTCCAGCCTTCAGTGTCAAGTAATAAAAAAAAAAAGGGTGTCAGGGAGCAGAGAGCTCCTCGATGTGATCTATGACAAAAAACCTTGTCCTGTGCACACAAGAATTAAGTTTCAACTTAAACAAGCTGATAGAACAAACATATCGCTGGAGTTAGTTTAATAAATCTGAAGGGCACTAAAGGTTGCCTTCTACATGAAGTTGGAGCGAGATTAAAGTGGTTTAGAGCATATTTAGGTAGCATTTATAATTTTTGTCACTTGTTGCTATACGGTACCAATCAAAAGTTTGGACACACTTGGTCCTATTTCTTTATTTTTTCATATTTTTCCACATTTTATAATAACAGAAAATAATCATAGCAACAAAACAACATCACCTGAGTTTTTCAGTGATCGACAGTAAGCTGAGCTTTCTTTGCCAAACTGAAGCAGGAAATTGTGCTTTGTCCCACACGTGTGTACTTTGGTCCTGGCTCACTTTTCTGCTAAATAACTGTTCGGGATAAATCATCAACAGCCCAGTGAGAGGAAAACAAAACCACAAACGACACGCAGCGAGCGATCAGGATGATTTTGCTTTAAAATGTCTCACTTCCAAACATTACTGATGAACTGGTATGAATTTTATTTGTTCGGAGTAAATTTTAAGAAATTTACATTTTCCAAAGTGCTTTACATTTATAAAGAATTCAGCACACTGGCTTTAAAAAGTTTCGTTTTGTGTATATTATGTGTGTTACACTTGTCTCAGATATTGAGATACATCCACGCCCTCAGGTGTGCCATAACTTTTGACTGGTACTGTGTCGTGTAAGTATGGCATCCAGAAATGCATTTAATATAAGTTTAATATCCAAAATTACTTGCGTTTACAAAAAAGTAAAAAGGATAAGAAGTAGTTTTATCAATAATTATTACATCCACCAACAAATAAAAATTTTTTTCTGATATACTGGTCCATTTGTGTATAACAGTATAACTCTGTACAGTAGTTTATACATTCAAGCAGGAAATATCATAGAAAGTACAGATCTGCTGCCCTCTTTTGGGTAGTATAGACACCCTGTGTAACCTGTTGGTCATTCATGTTGTTCCATGTGTTTAGTATAAAATGTTACAGTATACATAAAAAATATTTTAGCTGCTTTATTTCTTATAACACACAGAAATGTTCAACCACATTTGTAAAATGTCAGTGTTTCATCCTTTACAACAGGCTATAGTGATCAGATATAACACTGCATTTGAAATAACTTTATTTTTATTTTCTAGGTACCTTTAAAATAGGATTAGAACAGGTCTTCTTACCCCTGAGTGATGCCTCGTTCTTTCTTGGTGAAGCGGGGTGGGCTGCACCACCTTCGGCCCGTAGCAAGAAGCCCCAGCCCTGGAGCCACTGCAGTAATGTTCAGCGAGCTGGAAAAAAGGACGGGAGCCTGGGATACATCTCTGGAGTACACCACAGCAAACACAAATAGTGATAATGCAGTCACCACTGTATTATTACAGCAGGACTTCAACTTCTGTAATGAAAATAGGAGCCTTCACCCATTTGCTCCTCAATCATACGGTGGGTGAGAAAGATTTTTGTTTGTTTAGCCTTCCTTTACTGACTCAGAAAGAAACACAAAACACTTCTAAATATGATCTGCAGCAGCACTGACTGGTCCAAAGAAAGAACAAGGCATATAATTATGTTTTCATTTTAATTAAGAAAAAAACCTGTAAAACATTTTTATAATTTTACATTTTTCAACACCTGCCTGCCCGTCTTTCTTCTCAGACCGCAGCTCTGCTGAGTCCTGTAGTCCTGTCAACGCAAATATTTTTAGCCAAGTGGAGAAAGTTGTTTCTCAGCCTCCCAAACCAGAGGTATTGTTGAGTCTTCAGGTGAGCTCCAGATATCCAGACAAACTGTTATCGGGACTGGGAGAGTTGACTGAGCACAATCAGATCCTGAGAGAGACCAGGAGCAGCAGCTGCTCTAAGATCAGCACGCCGAAGCAGGAGTGCCCACTCTGTAGCAAGGTTACAACAGTTTTTTTTATTTCATTTGACTTTTAATTTTCAGTTTAATTTAATTTTCTTTTTCAAGAGGTATTACTTATTTGATTTTTTAAAATGCTTAGTTATATTTTAGTTTTTTTTATTATTATGTACCGCATATAGGCCGGGAATAAGATTTTTTTAAAAAAGCTCAGAAAAGGTATTGTGTAATACAAATTCAACAAATTCTCAAAGTATCTGTAAACATGTTTTCACTTAGAACAGATCAACAAATATCCACCGAAAAACAAAGAGAAAAAAAGACGTTTGTTATAATTTTTGTTAATTTTAGTTACTGTTACAACAAATAAAATATAAAAACTTTTTTTTAAATGCACAATTTTAGTTTTTTTCTTTTTACAAATGCCCTTTTTTAATGTTTTCAGTTAACATTCTTTCACACCTTTTTTTTTATTCATCCTTGTCAGTAATATTAACCTTGTTCTGCAGAAAAATATGGAATCTCTACATTACATTAAGTGATATTTATATTATAAACAAAATCCAGTGAAAAACACGGTCCTAACATATTGCAATAATGAGCTCATAGTGCAGCACAAATCTGTGCAGCAAATATTCACAGTATAGTGAATGAATGAAATGATCATATCACTAAAGTATATTCAAATGCACAATTTTAAAAAATTAGACAGTCCAAAATATTGGACCTGCTAGAGGAAATAATAAGAGATCAAAAAAGTTATTACAATTTATTCTAAAGTTGATGTAAATAAGCACAAAAAGTAAGAAAATCTGTGTCTGCTGCTCAACCCACAAATGCATTTCCTTACAAATTTGGCACCATTTAAGGGAAAATAAACAGGCTTTTCAACGGTATAAGATTTATTGCCAAGAAGCATTGTTACAACAAAGAAAAAAATCGACACAAACACAAATTTCCTTACTTTTTGTGCTAAGTTTATATATACCAAATTAACAAAAATCTGGTAGTAACCTACTGATTCATAAACCTGCTCCCAGACTGAATGTCCTCCAAGAACAATTTCAGTCATGCAAATGTTTATAAATTCAAGGAACACAATATTAACTAATAAAGTTATCAGTGCTCTTTCCACAGCTAAAGTTTAAAAAAATGAATCTACCAAAGCTTCCCTTGATAGGTTGAAAAGTATAATCTCTGATGACCCATAACTTAAAGATTCTTCAATAACATATTAAATTTATCCATTGTTGCAACTTGTCTTTGCAGATATTTTCATGTCTGTCAAGTTTGAAAACTCACATATGCAAGAGCCACAGAAGCAGAGCTCGTTTGTCAGTGGCACACATTAAATCCAGCAGGGCTGGTAATGAGCAGGCACCTTGCAGGGGCAAGGTCAGCATCACTTTACCTTTGATTAAATTAGTCTTTTACATCTTTGCACTTAAAATCAACAATGTATTGGTAAAGCTTTGTCAAATCCATGACTGCCTGTTGTTATAGGACAGGACATTCAGCTGTACGGTGTGTGGAAAAGTGTTCAAGCGCTCCTCCACCCTCTCCACTCATCTGCTCATTCATTCAGACACCCGGCCCTATCCCTGCCAGTACTGTGGCAAACGATTCCACCAGAAGTCTGACATGAAGAAACACACCTTCATACACACCGGTGAGTTTGTGCATACATGAATATATTAAACAGGCACTGCTCTCAGTAACACTGTTCCCATTTTTATTTTAAAAAATAACATGAAATCCATTTTTCTGTTTTATTTTTGGTCTTTACTGCTAAAATGAACACTACTACCACAGATGCATATATATTAGTTTCCTTTAAGTCAGTCGGTTTGCCTAAAATGATGTCTTGCTTCTTAAAACTGGCCTGAAATCAAAGTGTAAAAAGGTTTAGACTACGTCCTGAGACTGTGAAGTTGTCCAGCACATAATGTGGTCAAACTAGTAAAAGTACATCTTTTCACTTTATTAATGCACTTCAGATCCACTGCTACCCTAGACAGAGTACACTGCATCTGATCTGTTAGTATATATGTATTTCCCAAATGCTGCTATTCCTTTATAGTGGGCCTATTACTTACTCTGTTTTTATTCTTAGACTCTACTAGAGTAGCTTTGCATGATTTTTTCTTTTCAAATAATAAATCTGATATTATATCTTATACTGGGCTTTGTTGCCACCCCTTAGTTCATCCAGTGTCTGAAACAAGCTGTTTTAGCTCCCTTTAACCAGCTTTTTTCTGGTTGGTTGCCCCTCACGAGCAGAAAGTTTGAACAGCAGGTAGGTGGGACTTTCTGTGCTCACAGTCTTAGGTGTCCATCTTAGATGACCATATCCTCTCTTTTTGACATCATACAGATCCAAGAGCAGAAAACACAGTCTGAGCAGTCCTGAGCTTTTTGCCCACAGGGATTATTTGTACATACACTAAACTGAGTATTTGAAACTTTGGCCATGTTTAATAGGAATATCCACCTTTTGTAACAGTAAAAAATATAAAAACATGAAAGTAAAGAAAAGCATAATAGCTCCTCTTCAAATACTTTTTAACCTTTAAGTCCAAACATCCGTTGGTTTCAGCCTGTCAGTAGTTGGGAGGCTTTTTGTGTTTGTTTCTATGTTTGGTTGCTTGTTTTTTGTCATATCTGGAATTTGAAAGCAAGTAATAACAAGATGCAACTGGCTCTGTTTATCTGCTAGGGGAGAAGCCCCACGTATGTCAGATATGTGGCAAAGCATTCAGCCAGAGCTCCAACCTCATCACTCACAGCCGAAAACACCAGGATGAGAGGCCCTACCGCTGCCCTCGATGCCTTTACAGCTTCCAGCACAAAGTGGACCTGCGGCAGCACCAAGAGCACCACTGCACCTACCGCTGATTCTGGCACAGTCAAGACTTCAGCCTTCTCAACTAAGAGGAACAGGAATTGGGACATAAATCTACTGACTGTGTTGTTCTCAAGACCAAGTTTAATATTTCATGCAAAGTAATGTTTAGTGTAGGAGTTACATTATGTACCATGGGCTGCAGTTCAGGTTGAGCATAGGGCACTGAAGTGAACTGTTTCACACCAACATATTGTAGAAATGTCTTTATTTATGTAAAGGAACATGCAAAAGCAGGTAACAGTTACAGCAATAGTATAATTATACTAGAGTTACAATTTTTAAAATGTATTACTACTTATATTGAGTTATCTGTGATTTTTGGCCACACACTGAGGAATTTAGTTGTGCATACTTACAATTTACTAATAGGAAGAATTACAGGACTGTTAATGTTTACTTCCATCCATCCATCTTCTTAACTAGGTCAGGGTTACGAGGGGTCGAAGTCTATCCCAGCTGACTCTGAGAAATAGGTATGGTACTCACAGGGCTAATTTAGTAGTATTGTGGTTGTTATTTCAGTTATGCTGTGTTTAGACTTTGATTCTCGTGGATGTGTGATGTGGTTTTCAGTGTTTGTGTGGCTAGGAGTATATTAACAGGACACCAAGGCTGATACTCCTGCTGATTAATGATTCCTGGTTAGTGCTGATATTCAGAGTTGTTGTTCAAACATTAATAAAACCAGTGTTTCTGTAACTGTGTGCAACAAAAACTGAGATCTCTGGCTTCTAATATAGTATAATATTGTGTACATGTACTCTGAAAAAAACTTGTGGTTGGATCTTTAACTTCTCTAAACTAAGGCTTTTATTAAGAGCACTTAACTTACAGGTGATAGTAGAGCAGTAGCAGTAAAACTGAGCACTCTATATTGTTATACTGGATCAAGGCTATTATAGTTAACTAAAACTAAACTTAAAAACTGAAACTACTGTAGATGTGAAAAAGATTTATTAACTTGAATAAAAAATATAAACTAAACTTTTGAAAAAAAAATTAAACTAACTGAAACTATTTTGTGAACTAACTAAAATAAAATAAAAACAATGAGGAAATAGTTTTAGTATTTGTTAGTTTGGTAAAATTTTATCAAAACATGCCTGATGTGGCTTTGATGGAAGTGCCTATTGAGACTCTGGATGTCTACAAGACTGTAAGTTAGCTGCTTTCAAAAAGTTCTGTGTTTTTATTGTAATACCTGTACTGATAAATCGTGCCTCTGACATATGCCCTCCATACAATAATAATTAAAAAGA
>VUQS01043024.1:4790-22036 GCA_015108495.1 Heterochromis multidens
TCTCCCCTTGGAAAAAAAAAAAAAAAAAAAAAACAGTAATTTTTATTTTTATTTTTTTTACATAAATTTAAACAAAGAATAAAATAAATGCACACCTGCCCAGACATTTCACCAGGAAGTTGATATCAGTGTTGGTCACTCTGTGGGCTGACACTTCCAAAATCCGACTGCTTGGCAGGGTGTTCAGTGGGTGCTTGGGCTCTGTGGGGAACAGATTAATTTTGTGGGTTTTGGATCTGTAATCCTTTTCACCCTAAATAATAATGTGATGAAGCAACCAGTCACAGAATTATAGCTCAGGGAGAGAAACTGGACTGCAACAATAAGGGTGTACTCTTTTCAAATGGTGCTCTATCAAAAAGTGTGTTTCTTTTTCATTTTCAGGGGTGGTTACTCCACACAAGTATGAGTCCCATGCTTAAGCCTATGGTTCGTGATGAAACAGGCAATTATGGTATAAAATGTGGGCTGAATTCTATAATATACACATTCGTGTATATTATTGTGATAAATGTGACTGAGGATTTTTTTTTAAACTTTTTAAATCATATCCACTTTGTTCACAGCATGCAAAGCCATTCAAGTATCTTGGAAAATGTGCAAAGGTTTGCGTTAATGTTTAACTTTTTAAACCGCTACACTGTGGCTTCTGTACAATAGTTCATCAAAAAAGACTCAATGGCATACAGCACAACATTTTAAATGTGCTTATTGCTATATTCAATTTAAGTATAACTCACTGCCTCAAAGGAAAAAAAGGTTTGATGCCACAACTAACATAACTTTGACTGTCTTCAGGTTCCACTGTAAAAAGGACACTGCACTCTCCCACCTACCAACGATAGTGATGTTGCCTGTGAAGGTCCCATAGGCATAGCGGAAACACTGGTTGCTGTTGAGATGCCTGGTGCGGAGCCACAGTGGGGTGGTGGGGTTGGACTCTGGCGCAACAGTGGAAGGGAGGGGCTCTGTGGTGGGCAAACTTGTGGAAACGAAAGAGGAGGAGGTTGGGGACAGGCTGGTGCTGGGCGGCACTGTAACATGAAGCAAATGGCAAGAACTGAACTCTGCATATAGTATGTGATGCATGCAGGGATTTTAACTTCCTCACAAAACATGATTCGGCTTCTGGTTAGGCATTCCTGCATAATCACAATCACAATACATATTTAGCTGTGAAAGCCTCACCCTGTGTGGTCTCCATCTTGGCAGTAATCGCGTGAGTAACAAGTGGAGTTGTAGGAGCCTCTGAAGAAAAGACACAGAAATGCACATTTTTCACATTAGCATTGATTCAATGTCATTTTTTTAACAATGTAGACTCTTGCAGAAAGTGAGGTGAAAGATGATTCTCTGTTTTAAAGTTTTACATGTATTATTTGCATTCTTTAAAACATAAATGTTTAGGTGACAGTAGCTTCATATTCTGCATATAGAGTCAAGAGAGATAACAGTGCAGTAAAATGCAGCTCACGTTTCCCTTTTTAAAGTTTCTACTTTGGCATTCCCATGATATTTTTTTTTTAAAAAAGACTGAAAGACATGCATGTATGGTATAAGCATAGACTGTATATAAAATATAGGCATGGCCTCAGAGTCTGAAAAGTTAATCCAATGCAGAAATGCATTGTTTCTAATGGCCAGCAGGGGGCAACTCCTCTGGTTGCAAAAAGATATCTAATTATATAGAAGTCTATGAGAAAATGACCCAACTTTCATGTTATTTATGACTTAAGTGAACACTTTCCTCATTAGTTTACAGTCTCAAGTGCTTGTTTAAAGTCTTAATCAATAATGTATATTTTGTCCACTTTGGTCCCAATTGCAGATAAATACGTGATAAAGCAAGTTATGCTTTAAGGCAGGGATGTCAAACTCATTTTACATAGTGGGCCACACACAGCCCACTTTGATCTTATGTGGGCCGGACCAGTGAAACGACATGATAAATGTTATTATACATAGTGGAAAAACAGGAACTTTTCTGTCGTTTAATTGTTTATCTATTACTTAATTACTTTGGTGTAAGTATGTAGTCTTTTCAATAGTTTCAATAGGAAAAATTATAAAACTTATGAAAATACAATTAAAAGTCCAGAATCTATGTCCTCCTTCACATTTTCCAAAGCTGTCCAGTGGGCCGGATTGGAGTCTTTGTTGGGCCAATTCTGGCCCCTGGGCCTTAAGTTTGACACCTCTGCTTTAAGGCATACCTTGTGATTTATAAGAGTCTGTTATATAAGTGTGCTGTGTCCTTGGGTTCTTATTTTGTGTGATAGAGTTTGTCATGTCCATATCTTTGGGACTGTTTGTGACAGAACCTGTAGAAGTGCTTGAGGTTGGGGTGTTGGCAGGAGGCGGACATTCAACTGGAAAAGCTGCCTCGACCACAAGCTTCACACTCATGGTCCCCAGCTTGCTGTAGGTGTGTGTGGTCACGTTGCGGTGTGTTACCAGCTGATTGCCATCTCGAAAATCCCATATGTAGTCAATGGAGGCAGCAGTTTTCAGGTAGCTGCTGGGGTCATGAAGGTGGACTCTGAAAACAACATCCTCACCACAGATGAAGATATTCTCAGACTGGTTGACTGCACCTTTCTGAGAGATGTCGACCGCCACTGGAATCTTATCTAAGGGAGCGCATAGGAATAATAAGAAAAATAATGTACTAGGTTTCTGTTTGTTTTTAGCTCTGTTTGGCTGAAACATGTAGACAGATGAAGTTGTACAAGCTGAATGTTTGAACTTGTTTCCACCTGTGACAAAGAAGACCGTGTTGTCGGTGGTGAGGGGCCTGTACTTCCTGCGCTCGCGTTTCCTGTAGACCATGATTTCCATGACCTCTGCCCCCAGAGGGATGTTGGTGGTATTGATGGTCACAATGGAGGAAGAGCCGTCACATGTCTCGTAGTACTGGCCTGGGACAAAGGGAGGAGACAAACGAAGGTTGGTTGAGATGGTTTTGTAGCGTGTGTACACACATACTTTTAAACTTGTATCTCACCCGCTGTGTGCCAAACATAGACATAGCTCTTTCGTCTCCAGTCATTGCTCTGAGGGAAGGGTCTCCCATCTGGGAATACATTGCATTTTGCCTTGTCTGTACACTTTCCAAAGCCATAGTCATCCAACCAGGAAGTCCAGTTGTACACATAGCCAGAGCGAACCTGTCCATTGGCTGTTCAAGAAAGTGATGTAAAAAGTGTTTATTTTTAAAGAATAAAGACTAACTGATAAATATATTTGCATGATAAATCTGTTCAGTGACTATACATGCTGTTAATGAGATAGCTTGTAGTTACAAATGCTAAGATAATTATATTATAAGTAGCCAGGTCCATTGAGCTGTAATTTGACTATTTTAGTCTCTTTCAGCTACTTGTTTTGGTTTTATCTATAAAAAAACACTTTACAGTACAGCTAAAGAGAAAAACATTTCCTTCAGGAGTTACATTTACTAGATGGACTAGCAGCATGTTGCACTGCCCCAGAGTGGCCAAAAAAAAAAAAAAAAATGATACTGTTTTAACTCTTTCTGCCATCAAGACAATAGTGTGCAATTTAGGGTGCTCTTTGGTGGACTTACACCAATCAATCACAACATTAAAACCACCTGCCTGTTATTGTGTGGGTGTCTCTCATTTTCATAAAACTGCTCTGGCCCATCAAGCATAGGCCACCAAACCTCTAGTGCCTGGGACCAGGATGCTGGCAGTAAACCTATGGGTTCCTTTGGGTTGTGGAGTGGATCTTTTGTGGAATGGGTTGATTCCAGTGCATCCTGTGGATGCTTGATAGGATTGCGATCTAAGGAGCCTTTGGCTCTTTGTCATGTTCTTCCAGAAATTTTCCTGAGCAGTTGTTGTGTGTATGCTTGGTCTTCAGTAATGTTTAGGAGTGTGGTGTGTGTCAAAGTAACATCCACATGAATGCTAGGACCGGCAGTTTCTAATATTGCCTTGTAATGATGAGTGTTGTTCACTTCACCTGTCAGTGGTTTTAACGTTGTGCCTGATCAGTGTGTATGCTCCCGAGGTGCTTTGTGGAGGTGTGATGCTATGTGTGTGCAGGTTCATGGCCCAGCCTGGCTTTCTGGCAGCACCTGAGGCCTCCAGCTCCATACCATCTTCACAGTGCTCATCCCAGATCAGGTCCCCATTGGCATCCTCCTTCTGACAGGGAGGATACTCCAACTTGGCAGTGAAGGTGATGCAAGAGCCATTCAGAGCTGGGCTGTCACTGGTCAAACGGACTTTGGGTTTACCTGCAGAGAGGTGGACCTTCCAGGTTAATGACCTGAAATATCTAAGCAAATGTTTCAGAGGTGGAAAAAAAAAAAAAAAACACCATTACCTACCTCCGTGGTGCATAAAATCATTTAACTTTATGTTTAGTGGTGGGTAGAGGTAATCATCCCATGGGTTGGTGTCAGGATCCCAGCCAGGGATTGGTGGGATTGGAAATGGAAACTTCCCTGATAACGAATGCTTGTGTGGGAATACATCCCTGTATGCTGGGGAAAGATAAAGCAGATAGAAAAGGGCCGGGAACCTTAAAATATACTCTGGTTTATTGTGAGTCCCTCACTAAAGAGCTTCTGTCATTTACTTAACTGAACCCATTCAGAGGTTAAATGTTTTATTTGTTTCTTTCATTGCTTGTGAAAAGAGAAACCTACATGGATTTCATTAGGCTCCTTTAAAAGGTAATTCCATGTTTAGAAACAGAATAGCCCCCAAAATACTTATCACCATGTTTGTAAGCATAGCTACAAAAATCATGATTATTTCCTGACATGTGGTGTAAAGAACAAATATGCTTCCAGTACCTGGTTTCCACCTTAAATAAAAATATTTTACTAAAAGCTCCCATTGACTGAAATGCAGAGTGAGGGCTGTAGAACAGACGACATTTAACTCTGGCGATTTAAGCCATAGTTTCAAAAAAATAGGGGGGAAAGTGTGTGGAAATTTTGGCATAAATAAAATGCTATTTTTTTAAAATATCTGTTTGGCATAAAAAAATATCTGTCTTTGGGTTTATGAATTCTTAGTAACTTGACATAGTTTTAATCTGTAATCGCCACATTCCTACGTACTTTTTTTATTCGGAACTCCACGCCCTTGTTTTCTGCCGTTTCTCTTAATTTAGTCTGAGTGACATATTTTCAGCGCAAAAACAAATTCAATCAATGTAATTCGATTAAAGGAAAGAAAAAAATCCAAACATCTGGAACATCGTTGCGCAAACAGAAATGTATTCAGCCAAAAGAGCTCATGGCGTGAAAACAAAACAAACAAACAAACAAAAACAAAACAAAGTGATTCTAAATATGCATTTATTAGAAATTAATTTCACATTTGTTGCTTTGATGATAACGGAGGAAAAAGATTGTTAAAATTGTAGACTTCTTTTTACGGGACTCCATCTGGTTATTATAATAAATTAAAGAAAGCTACGATTTATTCGCTTTTAATGGATGTAGAGAATTGTCTTTTTGCAGAGTGAGTGACAGTCTGAACGGAGTACACGCCTTAATCAGTCTCATGGGACTCTGACTGTAGAGAGCTGATGGCACGATGGGTTAAAATAAATAAATAAACCTGTGAGATAAATATTAAACACCGAAATAATTCTTATTAGCTACTACTCAATATACCAAAATACCTTTTAGTCCTGTGACTTAAGGGTGACCATTTCAATTCAAGCAAAGACATTAAATAAATTCGGAATATAATATGAATCTGAAGTCAATATGAGACCTCTTTAAACCTTAAAAAAAAAAAAAAAATACAGCCAGCTTTGACTTTACTTCAAACTATTTGATAGTAGCGCCACTTACTTGTGCGTCCATCAGCTTGATAAAGAAAGCAGGCAAAAGCCAGGAGGAAAATACACTGCGAGGCTTTCATTTCCACGCGTCAGTGGGGAAAAACAGTCGTCTCTGCAGCTTAAAGCACCCACGAATAGTGTCTCTGTGCGCCGACACAGTTTGTCCCTCTTTCTCTGCGTCCAGATTTCCCAGTACTTCCCCTCCGCTTGTCCTGGTGTTCACTAATTTCAACTGGCTCGGCTGAGAGCACAAACATGTGATGATGTTTCCTAACAAGACGCATCTCATCACTCATTAGTCTTCTGGACGCAGGAAACTCATGAGAGATGAGATGCGCGCGGACTGCACCGTGCGCATGCTCATTCTCATTCTCTTCTTTCTTCCCTGACTGGTATTTGATAAGAAGAGTTAAGCGACTTTTAATCTGATCAATCTTTCATTCATCCAGTAATCTGGAATTGTTAGACTCTTGTGCATTGCAGAACAATGTCATGTGATTCCCTCTTATGTTTAGTTTTTTATGTTTTTTGCCCATTTGTCATTTTTGGTTGTTGTTGTTATTATTTTGTCTAATGTGGCCTATTTTGTAATAGTTAATTGATATAGCAGCACACTGTCCACGATAAATATATTTTGATTACCTACTTTTTTCGTCCCTTCGTTGTTCTCAAATTTTAGCAGCTTTATAAACTTTATTTAAATAACCTAAATGTTGTTTTTATTAAATATTTTATAAAAAATTGTTTTACGGGGTCATAATTTTAAGAATTACATATTTTTAAGAATGATCAGTAGTAGATGAGTGGCTAATCCATCTCCAAATGGGATGTTACATAAAGGGTTCAGACATGGGTTGACCCCGTGCCGAATTTAGTCGGATCATGTTCATTATCATGTAACTATATAATTACATTATGCAGCCGAGACATCTTTTTATAATATTATGTTTTCCTTAAATTCTGCCACGGAAGTCTGATAACAGTAAAAGTCCACGCGTGACAGCTGGACACATGACTGAATTATTTGTTACGGTGAAGCTGCGTCATGCTGAGACACTTCACTCTGCGCGTGGAGGTTGCGCCATAGCTGCACCTTGAAAAGCAGAAGGGAAGCGTATGATATCCGGCTGCGTCGCGTTCGTTTTCGACACAACCCAACATGTGATTAAAGTCATTATTTTAGCGGGTCTGCTGCTGTCACAAGAAAGTTTGGAAATGGTAACAAAGGGCTCCCAGTGTGCAAACTGATTTCTTAAAACTGGGTTCAAAAGTCAGCAGAGAAGTCTGAATGAATAAACAGCTCGCGTGGAATAATTATAGTAATAATATTAATAGACGCAATACTGAATATAAAGGAATTATTTGTCGCTCATATGTAAATGAAAAGAGAAACACAAGAGAATACGCGTGAATAAATTATGTGTCCTTTCTCGCCCATGTGATTGCAAGCATAGAAAAGCAAAGGAATGATCATCAGACAATGTTTGCAATGATAATGATTTTTTTTTTTTTTTTTAATCAAAAAACTTGGATCTGGATTGGATCTAAAAAAAAACAGCTCCAATCCAGGATGCTGAGCCTGATAATTTGTGTCTCCCCTTTAGGTGGCGTGGTTGCATATTATTTTCCGAAATTTAATCGATTCAGTTGGTGGGAAAGATCCCAAAGTGACCCCTTTAAAGCTAATGTGCAAATATCGATCTTTAGGTCTAACAGACTCTGTTGGCATTTCAATGAATTATGTGTTTTAATTAAAAAAAAAAAAAAAAGTCATCCTGCCGGTTAATTGCTGTCATATGTCAGAATAAAGCCACCAACCACCCAGCCGGTTGGAAAACCTGTATTGATAAATGAAACACTGATGTCCATTGATAAATAAAGACCACGGGATCTGACCGAAGCTCTCGAAGAAAACGCTCTTAGAACAGATGTGTTAAAAACAGCACATAATGTGTTACATTTATTTGACTTAGCATGTGTTGTTTTGAAATTCTGAAATTAATTTTTACGCATTTTTTTTTTTACACATGTTGTGTTAAAATTCACAAAACAACACATTTAACACATCCTTTCTAAAAGTGAATCTAGAGGCTGGACCCTTAGGTAAGATTTTTCTTTTCTGATAAACTACCCATGAAATGTAGGGGAAAAGATCCATTACCTGCAATACTGACACTCTCCAGTAGAGGGAAGCACCCCTCCGCAGCTTCTCACAGCCCGTCACTAAACCCTATTTCTCTCTCCCAACTCTGGATCATCAACAGTATAGTGATGTGGAGTGATTTCAATTAACCTGCTGGTTAGTTTCTAGATTGATTTCTAAGTCTTCTGCTCTAAGAAAGTCCATCACAGTGACATTTTGACACGTTTTCATTGGTTTCAAGGTCCAAACCCAGAGAAATCCAGCTTATTTACAGAAGATGACAAAAACGTGTAATTCTGGAACTGGGTAATTACTGGCATTTCAACTTTTAAAAGTGACTCAAAGTATTAATTGTCCAACAGACTCAAAATATGTCTCTGCTTGTCTTCTGTTAAGCCCAAAGGAAAAAGGATCCAGGTTGTAAAAGACAGAAATATGATTGAGAAACAAGCCAACTGTGCAGCCAGCGGTCACTTTACACCCCTCCCCCCCTCCTCCCCCCTCTGTCGCGCCTTCTCATTTACAACTCTGGCTTCTAGCTGGTGGACTGGATGGAGGAATGCAGAAACATTTCTGGGAATGTGGACTGGATCTTCAATGTGTCTGTGTGTCTGTGTGCGTGTGTGTGTGTGTGTGTGTGGGTGGGATCCTTTGGTGTTTATGCGCTTGTCTGAAAATGTGCTGGCGGTGGAAACTTTAATTCAGCGTGTGTTTTGGCTGCACAGTGGAACATATGAGACTGTGCACTGCGCAGCGCTGGAGCTACACGAAGACATTCTTTCTTTTTCACCCTTGAGGCGCTTAAACACATTCCCACCAGAACACTGGAGTCAGGACCCGGTCACCGCTCTTTCTGATCTATTTCTCTCTTTCATTTCCACCCACTTTGTAACACCCTCATCTAGCTCCGCGCCTTGGTCTCTGAAGCCCATTTTTGTGGCCTTTCAACTTGTTAGCCTGTCTCTCCAGGTGTCCCGCTCCCTCTTCTGTAAACTATAATCATAATTA
The DNA here is from genome assembly GCA_015108495.1 of Heterochromis multidens. Taxonomy (NCBI): domain Eukaryota; kingdom Metazoa; phylum Chordata; class Actinopteri; order Cichliformes; family Cichlidae; genus Heterochromis; species Heterochromis multidens. The sequence continues at coordinate 13,774 of VUQS01043024.1, forward strand.
TCAGAAGCCATTCTGCCCTGTCATCCAGGGGAGGTGAGTGTCTTTGTGTTGTCTATAATGGGAGGAAGGATAATCCCACCCACTCATTCAGACTGCACTGGAGCTGCAAGAGAGTCACCACCACCAGGACAGTGAACTGGCCTCTCAGTGCAGCCAAACTAAGCTTCAAAGCTCCTCGGGCTTTTCTGCCAACTTGTACGGAGGTCTCTCTCACAGCTGTTAGCCACAATACAGAGCAGAATCAGAGAAGCTGTCTGGCGCAGAAGACGCAGAAGGTCTTGTGAAATATGGGGTACAGTCTGACCTCCTATTGCCATCACTATAATATCACCATAATGTATTAGGGAATTATTAGGCTTTAGTTTTGCCAATTTTCCACTGAAACTCTTACATGATATATGGACATTTTCCGACTTTTTTTTTTTTTTTTTTTCCAACAGTTCAGTTTTGTGGTGCGGGAAATTCCATTCGCATATTACCAAAAACAAGTTTATGACAACACACAAGTATGAAAATTTCCACTTGTCAAAAAAGAAAACAGTAAAACAAACGCACGGACATAAGTCCTTTGGTCTTTTCTTTCATTCAGACTGGCTGCCAAGATTTCCACAGAGAACCAAGGAGATCGAAGCCGTGAACGCCCCGCTTCCAGGCACCAACAGACGGTCATGGGACCCGGAGGCCCGAAGCCAGCTGGCCGGAGGAAGCGTCTTTGATGTGTGACGCACGGAGGGAGACGCCTGCTACAAGCAGTCCTTCACACACAGACTGGAGGAAATGTAAAAACATTGTCTCTTTCCACTGCAGTGTGGACTTATTTATAACGGAGAATACTACTAATAGAAAATAGTTTTGAAGTAGCTAGGCTATGGCTTGCATCATTTAAACGCACTTAGAGTATTTTAGGATTCTCTACAATCCATTTCAGGAATGATGGAACAAGATGATAATACGAACAAGGCGTCTGAGCCACCCAGATTCCCTAAACCCTAAATATTGTCTTTTTATTGTGATGGAAAGTGGGAAAAAACACATTAAGAACAATAAAAGTCTTCTACTCTGTGCGCTCCGGAGAATTTTCTTTATTAATATTTGTCTAAAATTGTCTTTTAATCCCTATTATTTGTAAGTTGAGAATTATAACGAAGACCTGACCAGGTTAGGTTGAGGAACAGGTGGAAACATCAAGTTTCCACCTTTAGGTGATTTAAATATTAAAGTAAAGTAAATTTTTTGCACAGGCTTTAGGACCGCGGGACGAGCTGGATGAGAGACAAAGTCAGCGCACCTCCATCATTTGGAAGTTGAGGGGTTGTCTTAAACCTGCCCTGTATATCACTCTTGTCCCAGCTCTGGTGCTCAATGAATGCACCTCTACTCTTCAGGGGACTGATGTGCGATCTATTTATTTTTTATATTTCTTGAATAATTCTAGTCGAGTTGCATCACGCTCGTGAGATGCAATCCTCTTCGAGATGAAGGAAAACAAACACATCTGCAACTCAGTACAGCACTGGGCTGCCTTCTGAGCACAGTCTCACGTCTCCTGCGCCGCTCAGCATGAGGCTGAAGAGCGCTGTCCGAAGGAGGATGCTCTGCCTCTGGCTGCTGCTCATCGGGTTCGCCCTGGTTGCATTGGCGCTTTCGGATCTCTTTAATCGGGACAGCGACATTAATCTTCACAAACCTGTCCCTCCACGCCGCCCCCTCCAGCGGATCCCCAGTCCTCCGGATCTGGAGGTCATCGTGGACTCCCACGACCCTGCGTTGGAGCTTGGCGTCGATTTGACTCCCCTGAAATCTCTGCAAGAAGACCAGCTTTTATTCGTCCCATCCATACATGGCACCAAGAGCCCGCCACAGAAGAAGCGGAGTTACAAGATGCTCCTTCCTGGAGCAAGTAAAGATACCACCGTACACGGGCCACCTACGCACGGTGAAATGGGGAAAGCAGTGCGGCTTCAACTGGAGGGCTTGGAGAGGGATATGGAGCTCAGGGCTTTGCAGCAGTATGGTTTCAATGAGGTGGTGAGCGAGAGGATATCTCTGCATCGCAGACTGCCAGAGGCCCGCCATCCTGAGTGAGTGAACAAAGCGCACGACTGAAAATATAAACCAGAAGTTACCCCATACATGAATTTAAAGAGAGCTAAAAGTTAGTGTAGTTGTTGCTGTTTTCACATTTACCCCCCCACCAAACAGGTGTCTGGGGGAGCAATACAGTGAGTCTCTGCCATCGGCCAGTGTTGTTATCTGTTTCCATGACGAGGCTTGGTCTACTCTCCTACGCACAGTACACAGTGTCCTCGACACTACACCTAAACAGTATCTGCAGGAGGTCCTGCTGGTGGACGACCTAAGTCAACAAGGTGAACACATCCATCCATCCATCCATCCATCCATCCATCCAATGTGCTGACCGCTTGTTCTGCCTTTTCTCTGTGCACCTCCTAGGCCACCTGAAGACTGTGCTGAGCGAGTATGTGTTTCATCTGGATGGAGTGCGTTTGATTCGCAGCACCAAACGCCTTGGGGTTGGAGGTTGCCGGACATTAGGTGCTGCCAGGGCTGTTGGGGAGGTGCTGGTATTCATGGACTCCCACTGTGAATGCCAGAAGGGCTGGCTGGAACCGCTGCTGGAGAGAATTGCCCAGGACAGGTATTTTTTACTCCAATTAAGAATCATTTTTCATATTTTACAGTGAGAACGCTCCTGTTATTATGTTGCATGATTCCAATTGCAAGTTCTCAAACGGGTTACATGTCAAAATATAAACTGGGCCAGATTTTTGTGCTTTCTCTAATGAGTTCTGCTTTTTTGACAGAACTACTTGTGAGAAGTGAGGAGATGAAGGATTCAGACTTATCATTCGCCCTTACTCATTAGTAAAGGGGGGGAATGCATGCGCGCGCGCGCGTGTGTGTGCGCGCGCGCACATGTGTACCCAACACTGAGCTCCCATGATTTGGCTCTAGTCTTATGTCTCAGGCTGCCTGCAGCGTGGCTCTAATTAGACTAGGTAATTAGGCTGAGTGCTCCGGCCTGGAATCTGTAACCATTCAGCTCTCTCAGCCACATGTTTGACCCCTCTCCCATTTTTTGCTCAACTCCCTTTTTGATCTTTTCATTCCATTTCCTTGGAGCATCATATCACACATGGCCACTTGGCATAAATATTTCAAACAGCACATATGAGAGCCACAACATTCCCTGACAAAGGACAGTGCATGTTTCTGAACTTTCTGTGACATAGCCTGAAACACAGTCTGGCATTTGCAATTACAAAGGCATGCATACAGAAAGGAAAACACAATACTTTTTGTCCCAAGTGTCTGTTTTACCTAGATGTGCACAGATTTAGTAAGAGTAAATGTAGTCAATGAAGAATGTTTAAGACTTCAACAATGACTCCTAATGTTTGAATGGTAGTAGCAGGCTTTAGATCCACATCAGTCTGACTCACCATGCTTAACATGTGCCAATAAAAAGAACTGCTGAGATCCAGAGGGTGGTGTCTTCTCAGGACCAGAGTGGTGTCCCCCATCATGGATGTGATAGACTGGCAGACCTTTCAGTACAATGCCACCCAGTGGCCAGTTAGGGGGGTGTTCGACTGGAGACTTGACTTCTTTTGGGAATCAAATCCACAGCTCCAAGACAAAGACCCAGAGATGGCTATCCAACCTTTACAGTAAGTTTGCAGCTGTTAAAGGGTGCAACTGTGTCAGATGTAAAGATTTAATAATTTCTTATTTGCATAAAAACAATGCTAAATTAACCAATTTAACACAACCTTTTATGCAGTGTATGTAAGTGCAGAATTGACCTTTGCCTTTGAAAAATCTAGGAAATATGACAAATGAGAATACAGAAGTGTAACAACTGAAAGCCCATTAAAGGCCATGCATTTGGATCTGTTTGTCCTTGTGTTGCAAACCCAGGCTTTAAAACTCTGAAGTTCAACATGTCATTCTGCTCCAGAGATACCAACACATCCCTGCATTTCTTCTTAAAAAATTATGTTGGTTCTGATTGTGACAGGAGCCCTGCTTTAGGAGGTGGAGCTGTGGCCATCGACCGACATTTCTTCCAGAGTGTAGGAGCCTATGACCCTGGGATGCTGTTGTGGGGTGCAGAACAAATTGAGCTGTCAATCAGGGTAAAGGAAAACTCATTTAATGTCAACTTTCCTACTAAATCCTCCAGTTCACATACACACACCAGACAGAGAGATGACAGACTGCGTTTGCTTTTCATCTTAAGCCATGTAAGGTATTTTAGCGATGCTTTGCCTGAGTGATTTGGTTGCCTTCTGTTAGGGCCTGAGGAATGCTGTGCTGTGAGATGATGCCTTTTGCAAATGGAAATCTTAGGTTGGATAGTGGTCTGGGAATGTCCTATGTGAGAGCAAAATGTTATAAATCAAGTTGTTTGCCTGGGATGACCATTAAAATATGAAACAATTTGAATAACAAACAGGGATTTAAAAAACAAATTTCTGTAGTCTTTGTCACTGAAATACTTCTACACTGTTATAGGTGTGGTCATGCGGGGGCTCCATGGAGGTGGTACCTTGCTCCCGTGTGGCCCACCTCATTCGCCACCACCTGCCATATCGCTTCCCAGATCAGGACTTGCTTCAGAAAAACAAGATCCGGATTGCTGACACCTGGATGGACACATACAAGAAAATCTACTACAGAAGGGACACACTTGCTCATTTCATCAGGCAGGTGTGTGTTTGTGTGTGTATCAACACATCTGGTCAAGAGATTGTCTGATGAGTGCATCAGAGACTGAGAAACTGAAACTTTCTTTCTTTGTGCAGTCTGAAAGCCCGAACATCACAGAGCGTCTGCGGCTGAAGAGGAGTCTGGGTTGTAGGAACTTCCACTGGTTCCTAACTACAGTCTATCCACAACTTTATATCCCCCAGGACAGAACTGCACTGTCAGGCGAGGTAGCCCATGCTCACACATGCTCACACATGTACATACACGCACACAGATGTATGAAGAAGTTGTATATTTCTCAGTGATGGACTGTGATGTATCATGCCTGTATCTGTTTGCAGCTGTACAGTGTCGGTACTGGCAGATGTGCAGACTACCCCCAAGGTCGGGGACTGCAGGGTGGGGCCATGAGTATAGCACCATGCACCGGGACAGGTAGCCAGGTAACCACGATCACAGATTACGCTATGATAACAAGAGACAAGTGAGACAGCGGCAAAGTGGATATCTCTTCCTGTTGTAGCACTGTGATCTAAACTCTGAGGGTGAAGTGCGATGGGGTCCCACAGGGGCTTTGTGTTTGGATACTGAGGGAGAGAGGGCGGTCATCTCTCCTTGCCCCAGACACCGACCAACCCCCAGCAAACTCCAGTGGAAGTTCATAAAGGCAAGATAGAGAATTGAACGACAGACAGTTTTAATGACTATCCAGGGCATTTAGCTGACTCGCTGCATATGTTTTCCACTTTTCCACAGCTGAGCGGCCAGCTCGTTCACCAACTGTCTCAGTTATGTCTGGAGGCTGTAAAAGAAGGAGGCGACAACAAGCGCAGCACAGGAGGTCTCTTCCTGCGCCAGTGCACCCACCACCCCAGACAACAGTGGCATTTTGAGCAACTAGTGGCTCCCAAAGGTGCCTGATAGATGAGGTACAGAGGGACTAGTGCATTAGCAAGGTATAAATCCCAGGCAAATCTCAAAGGCTTATCATAACATCTATTTGTAGTGGCATAATGCGCCCACAGTAATGTAGAAAAATATACATGATATATGTTTTTTCCTCTATTTTGCCACTTTTTGCTCCTGTTTTAAGGATTGCAATTATCATTACCTGTATTAACTAATAAAAAAAAAAGATCTATTAGGAATGTCAGTTTCAGTACCTGTTGTCTTTATGAATATTTCAGTATATACATTATAAAAAACAAACAAACTGTAGATTAAATTATCTTAAATTATTGTTTGCTTCAGTAAATGCGTGCATGAATTCTTGAGCCATCTGTTTGTGCACATTTCTAAAATACGTAACCAACAGACAAAACGCCACGACATCTCTGAATTCAGGACATTGCCATAACATTTTTGCCATTATGTTGGCCTTCATGTACACCAAATCTAAGCTCAAACTACAAAAGTAAAATAAATATACAGTACAGAAATATGAGCTTCAGATCTCTCAGTAATTTTCACCTACTTTGTTTGAGACTCTTCATACTAAACACTAAATTCAGCTCTGCTGTATGATATGTAAAAAAAAAGAAAAAAAGAAAGAAATACCTTACTTGACTTACCCAACTGATTACACACAGGCTGACATTCAGAAGAACCTCACATAAATTACATGATGTTAGCGAGCCTTCTTCACAGCCAGCAGTTTAACTTGTCATTTGTTTAACATTAACTGCCCTAACTGCTGAAACAGTGAGTAGCATGCACAGTATTAGGACCCTGAAACTGAATTCAGCTATCAGTAGGAACTGACTAATAATTATAAAAATGCTGCATTTGCTCTTTTTATTGTTTACTTTTCTTTTTTTTTTTACCATGTATATTAAGCTCCTGACACAAATGGATATGTATTAACTGCGAACAGCAGAGGGAGCCATCAGCCTTCAAAATCTTTTCTAAAATCCCAACACCTTACTTTGTTATTGTTAAACACAAATACCATCCCTCCCTCCATGCTAGTCATTTATGATTATATCTATAAAGATGTTCTGACATAAATTTCTGTCTTTAGAGCTAACCTAATGGATGTGACAGTGATGTCCATCTGTCTGAGAGAAGTGGATTTGGTCTACAGCAGGCAAACCTGGTTTTGTTTCCAGGCATTAACTCACAGTCTAATAAACCAGATGTGAAGATTTTAATTTAGTAAATGGAGCTTAAGGTTAGGACAGGCAGTGGCAGGCAGGAAAGACTCTGAGCTGGTGCTCAGTAATTCGCCTCGAGGCGATGACTTCTAATAACCCCCCATACTCAGACCTCACAGTAATGCTCTTCTTAACCCATGCTGCACTTAGCCCAGTGAACTTCACAGCACCTTTTGAATAAAAAAATCAGTCCTATGGTAACCTCAGAGCACAAGTCAAACAACATGTTGATTAGTATGTCTTCTTTAGCTGTGTAACTATGTGCTACTGAGCTGTTGCAAAAGAAGCACAATATCTTTCTGCTGTGGGTCTTCAGAGATGGACTATGGCTATAGTGTGGAAGATTTCTCCATGAAAAGTGTGCATGTTCTTCCCCTGTCTGCATGGGTTCTCTCCAGGTACTCTGGCTTCCTCCCACATTCCAAAGACATGCATGGGGTTAGGCTAATTGGTCATTCTAAATTGGTTGTAGGTGTGAGTAGTTGTCTGTCTCTGTGTTAGACTGGTGACTTGTCCAGGGAGTACACTGCCTCTCGCCCTCTGACAGCTGGGATTGGCTCCAGCCCGCCACAACCCTGAATAGTGTAAGAAAGTGAATGGATTTTTTTTTTTTTTTTTAAGCAATAGGGTTTGTGGAACCTGAAAAAACTGAAGTGTCACAAAAAGAGTTAAAACACTTTAATGTCTCCTAACTATCAATCAGCCCTTGTAGAATTAATAAGAAAAAAAATAAATTTTAATGTCACATTCGTGTGTACAGAGGTGAGTATTGATACTTGGTACTTTGAGTTTCAGTTCAGTTACTTGATGATGTCTAATATCAACTGGAGTAACTCTTTTGTGAACACAGTTTTCAAGAACACAGAAACTGCATGCATCCACAATCAGAAAGAGTTTGACCGGAGAGCAGCACCAGGTAAAAAGTCTTTGCTGTCCAAACAGAACATTAGAGGAAAAGCTACAGTTTCCATTAAATAGAAAGGCAATGAACAGGTCTTCATGTGCTCTGGACAGTTGAATCAAAGATAGAGTGGTTTCACTACAGTAATAGTTAACATGTTTGGTGCACACCAAAGACAGCTTTCAGGGACAGAGTATTATAAGTGAATTACATGCAAGAAAACCCCTCAAGCACCTTGTAACTGAATGATTATGGATGGAAGAGAGGTAATACTTTCAGCAAGCCAATGTTTTAATACTAACCACTGATGCCAAGGGTTTACTTCCTTTTTCTACTTGCTCTGTTTGTATTTTTTTTTTTTTTAATAAATGACCGAAAAAACTATTTTTCCTTGTGGTGGTGTGGTTGTGTATTCAGTAGGCATTGTCCTAAAGAGGAGCAGATCTTCACTTGTCTAAAAAAGGTGGGGGGGGGG
>VUQS01043034.1:2684-15708 GCA_015108495.1 Heterochromis multidens
CAGCATATAGCTGATATATATATATATATATATCTCTCTATATATATATATATATATATATATATATATATATATATATACACACACACACACACACACACACACACACTGTTATATATACACTATATTGGCAAAAGTATTCACTTGTCTGCAGATCTGGACTGGGACAAAAAAAATCGACCCTGGCACTTTTGGTCCTGCCAGCGCAGATGTCCAGTGAAATATGTGCACATATGTATTAATTCCTTAAAGCAATGGTAAAGCCAAGTAGTACATGCAAAAAAGTGAAATAGAATAAACAGGTCAAAGTAGACATTCATTTTACCTGAATCTCTCCCTGCCTAATTATGTCCCTCCATCTATTTCTTTACCATGTTAATTCTACCTTCCTCCATCTCTTCCTCACTCTGTTGGGACTGCTGTTCCTCTTCCTGCACTTCTCCACAGCTAATGCTAGCAACAGCAGCGTCTTGTGACTGCAAGAGGCTCCTTACTAGTTGTTGCTGGTACTACTGTTGATGGTGCAGCTGCAGCAGTCGCCCTGACAAGTAACGTTGGTTAATTTGACACATTTTATTGCATCTATTTCTAGGTTTTTTTTTCTCCTCTTTTAGGTTTTCTCGTTAACTCTGTTCTACATGGTGCATGAGCACACAGGGAAGGTAGATGAGGGGACGGTTGTGTTTGAGATTTGATTGGGCAATCCAGTGTCAGTAATGAAAATGAACCAATGGGCTGCTGTCAGTGCTTGTATGGCTGGTGCGCAGCGGCCCTTCAAGCCAGCCGTAGCCTGTATAATTATATCGATAACGAAAAAAAAATACATATATTGACCCATCGGCCCACAGGTGCGTCGGCCCAGAGCTCTGTAGCTATTGACTCTGCAGAAAGTTGCCAACCTCTGCTATGCGCCTCAGCATCTGCTGACCTTGCTGTGTAATTTTATGTGGCCTACCACCTCGTGACTGAATTGTTATCGTTCCCAATCGCTTCCACTTTGTTATAATACCACTAACAGCTCACTGTGGAATATTTAGTAGCGAGGAAATTTCATGACTGGACTTGTTGCACAGGTGGCATCCTATCACGGTACTACACTGGAATTCACTGAACTCCTGAGAGCGACCCATTCTTTCACAAATGTTTGTAGAAGCAGTCTGCATGCCTAGGTGCTTGATTTTATACACCTGTGGCCATGGAAGTGATTGGAATGCCTGAATTTAATGATTTGGATGGGTGAGTGAATACTTTTGGCAATATAATACAGTTGGTGTGTGTGTGTGTGTGTGTGTGTTATTGCTATTTTCATAGTGAACTAAAACTAACTGGATCTACCTTAAACATAGAACATACTATACCATAAAATGTGAGGACTTTTGTCTCCATCCTGTGGTCACAAAAGATCAGGGCCTTTCAGTTTCTCCTCTGCTCACAGCAATAACAAAATTGATTGTCCTTGTTACCCACGTTTTGATTACAAAATTCTTGACTAAATATCAACAACAAACCAAAATTCAATATTATAGCAAAAAAAAGAAAAAAACATTCCATCCATCCATCTTCTTAACCCCTTATCCACTTCAGGGTCAAGGTCAGTGGCTGGTCTGGTTTCAGTTGGTGTTTCTTATCACTCTAACATCTGTGTAGATAATTTCACCGTCAAAGTTACCTGAGGGGCAACACAAATAAATAAAGTGTATTGAGTTTTGGAGGAAGCTATGTTGTTTTAAAAAAGCTTTTTTCCCAAGCAAGGTTTTGCATATTACACTTACCCTCATTAACAGTTGTGGGTCTTGTTTTTTTGCAAAACCTTTTTATAATGACACTCAAAACCACAACGACAAAGAGCGTGACGACATTAGCTGTCACAGCCACTGTCAAGGTTGTAACAAAACCTAGAATGCAAATGTCAAACAATATTGAATATCATGACAAAATTAAAGATACCAAAATGCTTCTCAAATATTTCATTCCATTCATCTAGTGCTCAACATACAGTAACATCTGAAGTCACGGGGTATGTATAATTACTTTCACCCAAAAAATTTTAGGGAGATCCAGTATCATAATATGAAGACTCTGGGGCTGAAAGCTAAACTGTTTTTTTGTTTTTACTGCATATATATTCAAATTCATTGAAAGGAAATATATAGTGATTTGTCAGAAAATATTATTAATTTGGTAAGCAAAATACTATACCTCTGCAGGCTGCCAGGTGAATAACTGTTTCATCTCTGCTGACATTATTCCAAACTTGGCACATAAGCTTTCCAATCAGCTTTCCATGTAAGCTGATGGTAAGATTTGAAACTGTGGATTTCTCAGCTGCCCAGTTGCTCAAGGATTCGTTGTGGCCATTGCTTTGTATCAGTAACTGACCATCCAAAGTCAGAATGAATTCTATTCCATCTCCCTCAGAGAAGCAGCTGACCTTCATCTTTTCTGGTGACAAGCATGTCTGATACACTGTTGGCTTTGACACTGGAGCTGGAAGACACGTAGTCATATTGTATAAACATGGTAAAATAAAAATAAAAAAAGAAGTATATATAAAAAAGGCCTGTAACAGGTTTCAGAATAACCGTTCATTTTTGTTTTTCTAGGTAATTTATAATATCTGCTTGACAGCTATGTACTTTGCTATTAAATCCCATTAGACATAAAAACTATTACTGTATTTGCTCACATTCACCCTTTATCAGGAGAGGAAGTGTATATTGTAACTTGATTTGCATCATAAAAGTTTTGAAAAAAAAAAAGTCACAAAACTGAAAAAGTGTTGTAGTGTAATATCCTCCAGTAATAAGAATAAGAAATATTTTGTCCTATATTAGGGAAATTCTTTTGTTACAGCAGTTGAAAAAGTAATAATAATAATAATAATAATAATAATAATAATAATAATAATAATAACATTCTAGGGTTGAAAACTTGAATTTCCAAGCATTTCAATTAGTGCCCTATAAAGGGTTTGAAGTATTGTCCTTGAAGCAAAAGTCTTAAACAGGCTATACTTCAAGTCTTTCTTGTTCACCAACTCATCAAATAAATTAAACTGAGTATTGTTTGCTATTGTTTGTTTGTTTCAACTAAATGCATGTAAATATTTGTGATCTAACTACTTCATTAAGCTTAAACAGGTAAGTTCATTGAAGTTGTTAACAGTAACAAAGCGAAGCATTTTGCCTGTGAAATCTCTTGATTACATAAAATACCCTTCTTTTATTTCTTGACAGATATCAAATGCATACCAGTAGTATTCTTTGTTGCATCTGTTGCACTTTTGAAGATGAAGCCATAATGGTTGTGTTTTCTTTTTCCCATATTCTGCATATACTGCTAATTCTTAAGGTTTCATTCAATTTTCAGCTTTTTCCTTAAATATTCATTTTGCTGTACACTGTATGTATATACATATTACTTTTTAAATCTGCAAAGTAAACATACTGTAAATTTGTTTGCTTTGTAGATTTAAAGTTGAAAGCAATTATGAATAGTGTTAATCTATAATTCTTTTAAATTTAATTAATTATTAGCCCAATGAGTTTATGCCATGGCAAGGCATCTATTGTCAGTCCATCCATCCACAGTTCCCAAGAATCATTCCTCCTCCTACAATGTTGGTGAGAATTTAATCAAACTTATACACAATGATCACCTAACGGTCACAACATTTGTTGTGACCTTGATCACACAAGGTCACATTTGTTGTCTTACGGGAACTTTACCATTTTAATAAGAATTGCTACTCCTTTGTGAGTATTGGTCAGATTTTAGTGAAATCACCTAATGGGACTACACCCAAATTGTGCTCTATGTCAAGGTCACACTTGTGATCTGTGACCTGTGATGGATCTTGAGCTACTCCGTCATTGGTGTTCTGGTTCTAAATAGTTAATTAATGTTAACTTCGTAATTCATAGTCTACTAGCAAACACACGCATAGTGCTGTAGTTCCTGACATAAATTAAAATTTGTATACCTTATGATAGGTGTATTGTTAAGTCTGAGATACTGTATAGTATATGTCTAACATTTATTATCAATTTTACTTTTAAGTAATATTCAATAAGGACCATATTTTAAATTTACTAGGCTTACAATGTGTGCATTTCTTCATCTTTTAAAACATGAGTTCATACAAAATTAATATTAAACATAACTTTCAGTTTGAAACAAACAAAAAGAACCTTACCTTGTATTTTTAGACATACTTTCACATTTTTCAGTAACTTTCCACCATGATCATGTTCTTCCAACCGGTAATGTCCAGAGTGTTTCTTCATGGCTTTACCCAGTTTGAGTATTCTATTGTTTATGTCGTCTGACTGATTTACATATTCCTCATTTAATATCACTTTTCTGTGATTGTCTGTTTTTAAAATCAAGTGTTTCTCATCCTTCATGACTATAATCGAAGTATTGGCTTTATTTGACAGATGAAAAATCACTGGCTGTCCTGCAGCTCCGAAACAATTTTGAGTTCCAGGAGATTCTGAGAAATGGCATTCAACTGACCCTAAAAGAAAAAAAAATTAAACAAAATTAAATATTTGATGTAAAATATGGAAAATAAAATGAAATTAATTATGATTTTGAAATGAAATTATTTATATATATATAACTGATAAATTATATATTTGAATTTTAGGATAATCTAAGATAATCACTACTTGTACTGTAAGTACTTTAATCTTTTTAAACTTTTACTATAAATAAATAATTTTTCATTGGTGCTTACCCATTCAGTGTTTCTGTATTGAAAGCTGAGTACAACATACTATTAAACTGAATACCTTTTGCCAGTGCTGTTGTTGCCAGAACTGCGATGCTAATGTAGATGAAAATCATTGTTTCTGTAACACAGATGTAAACATTTGGAAATATGTCACACTTTATTTAAGGTTATGCCTAGCTTAGTTTACTCAAATATTTGTAAGATTAAATAAAAAGTTGATTTCATAAATTAAAAAAAGGTTAAACAATCTCTATAGAAAAGCATATGTGTTTTTTTTATTTACTAATCAGAGACTTTAATAAAAGAAAATTTCACAGAATTTTTGCTTATTTTAACCAATATCAACCTGCATGGATTCAAATTCAAAGCTGCACTCACAGCATTCGACAGGGGGGATGTGTTCTATGTAGCAGTGTAAGACTGTACTGTGAATTTTTTTACTAGCAGAAGGATGGCTTTTGGTCTTCCTCATTGCTTCTTCTCTGAAGAATCAAAGAAGCAGTTTTTGTCACCCACAAATTGGTCTAATATAAATGATATAACCATACTTTAAAGATTTAAAAATATATAATATATAATATAATATATATAAATATAGGGGTTTGCATGTCAGCACATCTAAATATGCATTTTTTCGTTTGATTTTGTGATTAATTATCAGTGTATTTATCATAGTGATCAGCTGTGACCTGTTTAATTTTTAAATTGTAGGTAAATGGTGTGTTTCCCATTTATTTTTAATGGTTTAACCCTTTAAGTATATTCCTATACGGATAAAAGCAAGTGTTAATGAATACATATTTATGTAATTAAAACAGTGTTACAAAACATTATCGTTACCTCAATAATCAGACATCATAAAGGGTAAGTTGTTGTCCAGTAATAAACACTGAAAAAGACCAGGTAGTCAGCTACTTTTACAGAGTTGGCCTTTACATATAATGCACTGTTTGAACAGTAAATCCAGAGTATAGGAGGAATAAAATACATTTGTAAGTATGTAACATTTTAAAAAACCCTTCTCTTTACAACATTAGTGTTGTAAACCACATAATTTTACATCCTGTTTGTAGTTGCTGGGTTGGTGGGGGTATTCCAGGTTGCCAGTGCAATATTTAGCTTTGACACAGTATAAGAGGATCCAGAAAGTTGAGAGAGTCTTAATCACCAGTTGTTTTGCACACAAACTGTGAGACTAGATTAGTGAATTTACACAATGTTATGCATTCAAAAGCTGAGACATTTTAAGTGTAAATTGTTAGGCTGTATTTTTTTTAACTTTGTAAATTTTTAAGGGTTTGCATTTGTATTTGGTGACCATGTTATTCTTGGTGATAAGTGTGTCTGCTAATGATATTTTTCTGATCTTTATTTGAGTAAAATTCCCCTTGGAATTCTTAATGTTTGATAAAAATTGTGGGGTGTGGGCATGACATTTTTTTCAATGTCTACTCTAAAGGGGCAGGTGAGGGTTTAGGGCATGCCAAAAAAAACATCACTTGCTTAACTTTCTCACAGGCAACAAAGGTAATAACAAATAAAGCCAAGTGTGAGACTGACAGTTAAAAGCCACAGCTTTTTTCTTTTTCTGTCACTGTTTCTTTTTTTGCGTTTAATGTGAAACTCTCACAAGCCCAGGGGAAACTTATCCAACCTCTGGTTTGAAAACAGCTAGACAGGACTTTTAAGACTTTCATCAAGTACTTTGCATTTAACCTTACAACAAAGCAGACTGGTAAACACTTGTATTACTTTCAAGCTTAATTTGCTCATTAGTTAAAAAAAAACAAAAAACTGCTACATTCATTTGGAGACACTTAAAGGAGCAGGTGAACCTACATGACCTATTTGGATAATCTTGTGATCTACTGTACTGTAACAACATGATATAAAATCAGAGTACAGATTTTTTTGCATACACTCACATTTTTTTTCTTAATTTTTTACTGTCCTAATTCCGGGCAGCACAGTGATGCAGTGGTTAGCCAGCTTGTAGTTGGCTGGGGCCTTTCTGTGTGGGGTTATCCCTGTGCCTGCTTTTATTTACAGGTTTTCTACAGGTAATGTCTGAACAACAGTCCAAAGACATGGTTGTTTGGTTAATTGGTAATTCTAAATTGGCTCCAGGTCTGTCTCTGTCTCTCTGTTAGTCTTGTGATGGATAGGCACATTTATCCATGTGTCCTCTGTGTTTTGTCAGTCTTGTCTTCGTGCTTGTTTTCTCTTTCGTCTGTCTCAAGCTTGTGCGTCTTAGTCCTGTGTTTTGTAATAGTTACTTTAGAGTTATGCTCCAGTCCCAGTGTTTCATCCCCTCCTGTCTATTCCCTTGTATTTAGGTCTTTCATGTTTGCTATATTCCCATTTAGTTATTTCCCTTCCTGTTTCCTTTGCCTCTTCCCCGTGTTTTATCCTTTTGTGTCTCCTTGTAAAGTCAGTCATGTCTGTTTACCTTTTGTCTAAGTCACACAAACTTGACATAGTCTCTGTCTGTGTTTCCTGTTTTATCTTGATAGTCTCTTGTCCTGTGTGCTTCATGTTCAGTTTTGCTTCCTCGTCATTTAGTGTATTCGGTTCAGCTGTGTTCCCATGTGTTTCCACTTCCCCTAATCACCCTTCTGTGTGTGTAAATATGATCTCAGTCTCCTTTTGTCTGGTGTCAGAGTGTTAGTCATGTTCCCCTCGTGTCTCCTAGCTTCCAAGCATCTGTTTCCTAGTGTCCCTAGTGTATTTCCAGTATAGATTTCTGTTAGTGAAGTTTTTGTTCCCTTTTGTATTTTAGCCTTATTTTGTATTCCTGCATCAGCCTTTATTAAATGGCTCATCTTCTGTTTAATCCTGTCTGCCTGTGAGTCTGCTCTTTGGTCCTCAGCTCCATGATCAGCTAAATCACGACATGACTGATGCTTAACCGCTCTAGGAAAGATGACTAATCGGCCCAACCAACTCAAACATTTGGGAGGGGAGAACTCCCTCAGATGGTAGAACCCATTTGATCTACTGCAAGGCAGGGACCGCTATTAGATAAATGGAGATTGTGAAGAAAATAAAGTAACTGTCAAAATTAATTTTCCCCATCCAGCCGGTCCAAAAGAGAGGTATATGTGAACCGGCCCATCGGGAATCCGCCCGACTCTCTCGATTAGTCACGCAGTCCCTGTGGATAGGTGTACACTGCCTCCTGCCCAAAGTTAATGGAATGCCACAATTATCTTTTTATTTATTTATTCTCAGTAGAAACTTTTTATTACCCACAATAATTTATGGATCGTCTTCAAAATTCAAACTTCAAACTTGATTGAAAAGAAATTTCAAGAAACTATATCGAGTATAATATATCTTATGAAAGGGCATGGAGAGAGTACTGTACAACACACTTTTTATTTTTTCAATACGACACCCTACGACATCACAATGACGCAGCTGAAGTTAGCATGTTTAATAAAAACATTCAATATTCAGCAGCCACTGGAAATTCTGTATGAATAATGGCAAGGGGCTATAGAGCTCATAAATAGGTAGGTAAAGGAGAACTCTTTCACTTTGGTTAGGATTTATCATTAATTTGACATCTGATTAATATGAAAACATAAATTAAAACTTTTGTATTGTAACTGAGTGTTACCTTCTTCAAGTTTCTAGAACTATGTGACTGTCATTTCTTTAAATTTGATATCACCAACCAACAAATTCACCTACTGGTATTACACTCTGGTGGTGGAGAAATACGGAATTGATTCCAGGACCTTTAAACTAAGCACACTACTCTAATAGCCACTACATCTTTGTGTAGTCACTATCCTTCCCGTTTTTATTATTTAACTTGCCTGGAACACCAAGGAGATGAATTCTGGATATATCTACACATTTTAGGTACCCTCAGACACCGTGATACTTCCATCCCACTACAGCCATCCAGGAAGGACCCAGTCTTGTTTTGCTTCCTAAATTTTCCCTCCCTTATATTGCTATTCATATTGGAAACTCTTTCATGAAAATTGCACACTACCATAGCACACAGAGTCTGTTTAATGTCAAGCATGTGCAGACATAACAGTGATCTGCTCAATATAGAATGTCTGTGATTACAGCAACAAAACCACACCCATGGATCTGCATTGCACTGACACACTCCTGCTGCAGCTAAGCGGAAACCATGCCCCAGCTACAATGATCCATTTACTTATTTATACTCATTGTCCAAATCTCAGTTGCATTCATTAAATGTATGTCATTATACACAATACAGTGAAAAGTTCACTGAAAAGAAATTATGTTAAGTAAAGCTTGGTAACAATTTTTTATGCCAAAGTATCGTTGGTACAAAATAAATCACAAGGTTTGCAAATGTTACAACATATAATACTTTGAATTTCTAAGTCTGATAATCACATTTGTAAGTTTGCATCTGTTTGGTACAGGTACAGATGTAGTTGCCAATTCATGTAGGTAGGTTTATTTACCTGCATATGTTTGCATATTAATAACAGGAACGAAAGAGAAAACAGGAGCCAAGAACTTGATACTTTTTCAGTTGGGTATTTTTCATAATGAAGGGCACATAACCCTGGCACTCTTTCAGTAAACTCACCAGTCCTTTTTTTGTGTTAACCTAACATGTACCACTGATTTGAAGTCTGGTACTCTTATAAAGTGTCATATATTCAGTACAGTACAACAATCCAGGCAGGACCCACACCTTGGACCAAGCATGGCTTAAAGGACTATAGGAATGAACTCAGCCCCTCTGTTCTTGTCCTACTGCAACCTAAACCTAAAACTATTTCACAAATACGTGAGAAATAGGTGAGACACGTAGAAAATGAAACTAAAAGACTAATGACATTTGAAATATTAACATTTTTATTTAATATTTTTACAGTTAACTTCATGATGAAATTATTACATCTATTACAAATAACCAATAAGGAGAAGGCTCAGTGACTCAGGTGAGGTGGAGATGGGGAGGAGGTGATCTGCATGAATGAGAGTCTGAAAGGGAGAATGACAGAGAGAACAGATTTAAACCACACAGAGTGGAGGCTGATTGGCTCAAAGAAGGCAGGCAAGAAGATGATTGGGCTAGAGTAACAGTGTCAGTTTGAGATTGACAGCGTGGGAAAGTGGTAGTGATCTAAAGAACAGACTAGCAGCCAAACACCCAGGAAAGCAGGCAGATGAGTGATTATAGATCTTCCTTTTTAAACTTACACATAAGCTTCATGTTTATAATGCTATTTTGAACAGTACAAAAGAGGTAAGAGAAGCCGGGAGCTATGTTTGTTTGGGTGGAGTACATGTAAGCACAGCCTACATAAGAAGGTGTGGCATATCTGACTGGGTACAGTGCAGTTTCAGGAAGACAATAGAGTAAACAGTTTACCTAGAAGGAGGGTTAGAATTATTTGACTATGAAGGATTATGCTGACACCATTGCTTTTCTGGGTCAGTGGGGACATTTCCAGCAAGCTGTCTTCTTCCTGCTCTGTGCCACTATCATGCCGAATGGATTTGGTGCTTTCACTCTCGTTTTCCTGAATGATACACCGAGTCATCACTGCCTGGTGTCTGGCATCAACCTCACTGAAGACTGGCGTAAAAGTGTCATTCCAATCAGAGTAAGTCACTGCCAGAGCACTTTCTGAAGGATAGATAATAGGCACCGACGCTAACTCAAAAAATAAAGTACTTCAGTGGTAATTGAATTTGCTTACTTAGAATATTATTCCAACACTATAACTCTAAATATGTGTACTTATTTGTACACATTGTTGCCTATTTCCACAAAAAAAAAACATGCTTGGCAGGAATAGAAAACTAGGTACTGTTTGAAGGCTTTTGGTTCCATCTCTAACTAAATCAGTTTTACATTGCTGTACAATACAGAGAGAAGTTGAATTAAAAAATAGTTCAAAGTGAAATAGCATTGTGAACAATAAATGTAAACTGAACAGCATAAATCTTTATGAAATTAAATAAAATCTTTATAAAATGTTTTCTATGGTAAAGTACAGTCATAATTTAGTACACCTGATGATGATCATATTTGTATGTTTGAATCAGGTTGGTACATGTGCAGATATGATTGCCAATTTATCTAGACAAATTGATTCTACTGTAGATAAACTGGCTTCTCTGCACATCTGTATGCAGAGGACAACTTGCTAATTTATTTCAGTAGGCTGGTTTTAAGCGCTGTTATTACCAAGAACAGGTTAGAAAACAGGAGTCAGGAACTGTCTGTTCTTTGGGTTGGAGTTTAGGTCATAACCTGTCACAAGACTACTAACTAAAAATGTGGTGTAGTGTTTATGACAGTTTTTGGCACCGTATACTTGATTATGTTATCATAATTTTGATCTTTTTAGTTGTCTTTTCTGTATAAGGTAAACTACTCATTCAGCACTGTTGTACTGGTACAGCTCTCTTGTAGTGTTATAAAGTCATAGAATTGTGCAGGTAGAGGATACAAGAAAAGACACTGTTGGGTCCATTGTTGCCTCAGTATTAAATATTTTTGTAAACACTGTGACATCCTACTAAATCCTATATGGATGAGTTCATCTTCAAAAAATAAATGTTACTAATAACACTAAAATTGTTTGCATCATTGTGACTATGAGGAGGTGGATGGAAAACAGGAGCTGAGCAGATGCAGCAGATACAGGTTGGATGTGGTCAGAGGTCTCTCTGCTCAGGGATATATTCCTGGCACAGATGTCAACCTTACAGACCTGGAGGAGGAGGCCTGTGTAGATGGGTGGAGCTATAGCAAAGACATTTACGAATCCACCATAGTCTCTGAGGTATGTATCAAATCCTTCTTCTACATGTCCATATTTTTCATTGTAGTATTTGTTTAGCAGCTTTTACTGTCTTTTGTTGGTTTTGTACACGCATCAGTGACTTCTTATTGTGTGTGCCTCCTCTGTATTTTCTTTTCTTTCCTGAAGTTTGTTTATCCAAGGCAGGGGTTTTCATCCCATCCATTTGTTCTTAGTACTTAAGACAGAACATACCTGTGAACATAGCTGAAGTCAGTCAACATAGGACCTATTGAAATGATCTCTTCGTGAACAAATGGAAGGATGAGTGAAATGAGTGAAAGCATATTAATTACATCTTCAACTCATCATTATTTTGGCAGTGCTTAAAGTTCAATCCCTATATAGGGATTTAGTTTCTGCACAACAGGAAACACGCACCCTTTTTCTTTTTACTTGGAGAGACAAGACATTTGAATAAAACCAGCAACAGAGAGCACATATTACATGCATTAAACCAGTAACTTTAACATGGCTATTTTCTTGGCCACAATCTTTCAACTGTTAATATATAATTTTACAGTTTGACTTGGTGTGCAATAACCAATGGAAGCAGCCATTCACATCCACTGTTTTCTTCGTGGGAGTACTCCTTGGATCATTCTTCTCAGGCCAACTGTCAGACAGGTACTGACATGAGATCCATGTGAAAGACACTAAACACCGCGCTGTTCTTTTAAAGTCATTTTATAACTAAAAAGCTTCTGTGTTTGATACTGCAAGCTACAGTATTTTAGTATGTTTGTAATAGACAATAATGTAAACGACATGTATTATGCTACTGTTGACAGCTTTTATTGAGCTGCGTAATACTGTTAGATGTTTTAATTTAATGTCATATGATGGAGTTGTATTGCATTTTTACCAGTATTATACAATAATAGTACAGTGGTACAACCCGAATTCTGGAAAAGTTGGAACGTTCTTTAAATTTGAACAAAATGAAAACCAAAGGACTTCTAAATCACATGAGCCAATATTTTATTCAAAACAGAACATAGATAACATGACAAATGTTGAAACTGAGAAATTTTACAATTTTATGCACAAAATGAGCTCATTTCAAATTTAATGCTTACTACAGGTCTCAAAGTAGTTGGGACAGGGGCATGTTTACCATGGTGTAGCATCTCCTCTTCTTTTCAAAACAGTCTGAAGACATCTGGGCATCGAGGTTGTGAGTTTCTGGAGTTTTGTTGTTGGAATTTGGTCCCATTCTTGCCTCATATAGGTTTCCAGCTGCTGAAGAGTTTGTGTTCGTCTTTGATGTATTTTCCATTTAATGATGTGCCAAATGTTCTCTATAGGTGAAAGATCTGGACTGCAGGCAGGCCAATTCAGCACCCGCACTCTTCTCCAACAAAGCCATGCTGTTGTAATAGCTGCAGTATGTGGTTTTACATTGTCCTGCTGAAATACACAAGGCCTTCCCTGAAATAGATGTCATCTGGAGGGGAGCATATGT
>VUQS01043037.1:0-11127 GCA_015108495.1 Heterochromis multidens
GACAGACAACCATGCACACTCACATTCACACCTATGAGCAATTTAGAATCACCAATTAACCTAACCCCTCTAACTGCATGACTTTGGACTGTGGGAGGAAGCCGGCGTACCCGGAGAGAACCCACGCAAACACAGGGAGAACATGCAAACTCCACACAGAAAGGCCCCGGCCAGGTGGTGGAGTTGAACCCAGAACCTTCTTGCTGTGAGGCAACAGTGCTAACCACCAAGCCACCGTGCTGCCCAGCTTCATTACCACTTAAATATATACTCTTTTTGTGTTTCAGGTTGGAAGGTATTCAGTATCCATACCACCTCTATATCAGCCCATCAACACGGCCTGGCACCAACGGCCCTGACCGGCCCTTTCAGTGTCCAACGTGCGGAGTCCGATTCACACGCATTCAAAACCTGAAACAGCACATGCTCATACACTCCGGTAGGTGAAATGGGGAACATGAAAGCATCATGGTTTACCATTGTGTTGCCTAAGTGCTTTAGACATTGCCAGGGTAGGTAATATAAAGAGTATCATTGCAGGGAATTACGCACATCAGCCTACTAAATAACAATGATATTCGGAAGGGAATTTGCACTGTACAAAGGTGGTAGTAGTAGAGTAATATCATGGTAGGTACTATGTTGCTATAGTAGTATAGTACTACTGTAATACAGTAAAGGTAAAATTAACCTCTGGAAGGTACCATAATAAGTTCAGTGGCGCTGAAGACTTAATTGCAAGCAGGTTTTAAATATTGTCTTTTTGACTTTTTGACACCACACTATTTTGGAGTAGTTATGAAAAATTTCATCCTGTGCTAAAAAATGGAGCAGCCACAAACATTGGACTTCTGTTTTTCTCTTTAAACATCTCGTTGTAAATAAAATACATTTTTACATATTCAGCATTTGTGGTAGGTCAAGTCAAATTAACCTTAAAGAGTATTGTTGGCTCAAAGTACAAGGGTACTGAGTATATTCTCCAAGTCTTTTTACTTTGAATCTACATGGAGGATTTATAACACAAGAGGAGTCCCAAAAAGCTGAATCTGTTCATCTGGACGTAGTGTTTTCAGTGGGAGAAACGTTTTGTCACCTCCGGGTGACTTCTTCATTCTCAGCTGACTGCAGGTTTCCCCAACCTTATAAACAGTACATTTGCATAATGACCAAAACCGGCACCACTGACTAACAATGGGCCATGAGGTCAGTTTCATGATCATTAGTATGCAAATTGTCATGACCATTGATCAATGGCCATGAGTACCATTCACAGAGATTGGGGAATGGCTGCGATCACAGCATTGTAAGATCTCTTGATGCATGCTCAATAATCCAGGTAAAAGAATCCCAAAAAGTTGAATCTGTTCATCTGGACGTAGGGGTTTTTTTTGCCATTGATCAATGGTCATGACAATTTGCATACTATTGATCATGAAACTGACCTCATGGCCCATTGTTAGTCAGTGGTGCTGGTTTTGGTCATTATGCAAACGTACTGTTTATAAGGTTGGGGAAACCTGCAGTCAGCTGAGACTGAAGAAGTCACCAGAGGTGACTAAACGTTTCTCCCACTAAAAAACGCTACGTCCAGATGAACAGATTCAGCTTTTTGGGATTCTTTTACCTGGATTATTGAGCATGCATCAAGAGACCTGTTTGATAATGTTCACTGATTGTTTCATGTGCTTCTTCATTTCTAGTTTATTTAACACCTACACTTGTTCTTTATCCCCTCAGATCTGTGGCTCATTCTCAGCGCGAGCTGGCATTCAGGGCCACATTAAGATGCATCACGCTCACACTAATGTCATTGGACTGGGTGACTCCAGCGTGTGGAAGGTCCCTTTCCTGCCTCGCATTATCTACCTGTTTATAGCCCCCCTGGCTGTGCCGATCATCACTCCGCTTGTTGCACTCAGTAAGAGGTGCCAGAGGATCAAAGACAAGCTGTGTTTACTCTAATACTTCAACATTTAATGTGAAACTCAGCATAAAGATTAAACACTTTTCTTACCTTCTGATCCTCCTCAAGTTTCTGTCTTTCGCCATCTTTGTTACTGCAGTCCGAGTTTACTCTCATACATACTCTTATGGTTTTGCAGCTCAGCTCAAAGGACACTCTTTGGCCCACATCCTTAGGACCGTCCTGATGGTAATGCTGGGCCTGTATTCACAGTACTGGCTGCTCATCAATGTCTCCGGGTTCAGGTCGCCTTATAGGGCCTTGCTCTGTATGCTTGTGTGCAGGGCAATGTTCTCCGTGCCGTATATCCATGTCAACATCTTCCAGGTAAGAACACGGTATCTGTAGATGTTAAAAAGCAGAGATTTCAGTCTCCTGACACCTTAGACGTGATTACAGTGAATTTTGTGTGCCACCTGTTGTGTTTCTTCTTCAACTCAAAGATATGCCTATTTGTAGCTAAAATAAGCACATATCAATCATTCAAAATCTCACTGCTTCTTATCGAGTTTACTAAGCTCTACAAATTTAATTAATTACATCATTCGGGATCTTTAGTTTAATGACATAAGCAATACTTGAAGTTTACTTTGACTAGACTGATTTTCCATCATGTATAAAGAGTTTTAAGTGTCCTAAAAACTCTTAAATTTTACATGTGACCTGCCATTTTTTTCTCTTCAACTCACTGATAAATATAAGACGTAAATACTTACATTTTGTTGTTAAAACCAGGATATTTTGATTGAAGAATTAACGTAATTGATACGTTTTTAAAGTTTAATTGTTCAGAAAGACTAAAACATAAATATATGTTAAAAAGATGGAGAGTGCCTGATGTAAAATAAAAATATTGTATTAAAGGGGCACATTTTAGAGAGTTTTATGTATTAGATCCTATCAGTATCCATTGACAGGTTCATCATATACTTTTTAAAATATTTTACTCTTTGTCTCTTTAAGTTTTTGGGATTGTGTCTTGGAAAGATCTTGTGTTGGGGAAATAAAAATATTTTATGCACATGTACACACATCCCACAGATTTATGTGTGCTCTTGTAAGAAGGTCTTTAGAGAAACTTGAATGCAGCATTGTGTTCTCAGACCAGTCAGTGAACTAAAGGGATAAAAAGAAACAATTCATGCATGATTTTCCCAGATGGAGCCTGAGTCCTGCAGGTCATTGTGCATTGTGCATTGTTCTGATCAAAGTGTGTGAAGGTGGATTAGAAAACACAGGTTCTTGAAGAGAAGTCAGCAGTGTAACAGTGGAAAGTGTTTGTTCTTGCTGGGGGGTTCAGACTGAAAAACTGTCCTCCCAGGTCTCCTGGAGTGCTCTTGGCCAGCGTCCTGTCTTTTTTCCCCCTCTGAACTCAGTGCTCTCTGTCTGGGGATAATCTTTGATTTGGTTAACTTTTCATGCTGACACTGCACAGAAATCACACTCCACACTTTATGTTTTAATACAAAGAAACTAAGCTTAATTTTGTATCTTGTAATGTTGCTGGTGTTTTTATAGCTAAAGAATGAAGTTAAAACAGAAGCGCCAAAACTACAGTTCCTCTAGCGGCCACTTGAGGCAGACCCCCCCCAAAAAAACATCAATCCCTATAGACTCCCATGTTAAAATGTAGAACTTCAGCCATGTGAAATACACACGTTTACAACTCTGTAAACAGTTTCCCCCTTCATAACAACTGTACATCTGAATTGAATTTATTCTTTCTGGCACAGATTCAACAAGGTGCTGAAAACATTCCTCAGAGATTTTTGTCCATATTGACATGATGGCATCACATAGTTTCTGCACATCTATAATTCAAATCTCTCACTCCAGCACATCCGAAAGTACTAAAGGGAAGGACATTGTCTGACAGGAGTGGCACCAGGTGTTGTCTTCTGCTGCTGTAGCCCATCTGCTTCAAGGTCCAACCTGTTTTGCATTCAGAGATGCTCTTCTGCATACCTTGGTTAAGTTACTGTTGCCTTCCTATCAACTTGAAGCAGTCTGGCTGTTCTCCTCTGACCTTTGGCATCAACAGGGCATTTTCATCTAGAGAGCTGCTGCTCACTGGATATCCACTATTTCGTTGTACTCCACAATTTCGTTGTACTTGTACAATGACAATAAAGGGCTATTCTATTCTATTTTCTCTGTTTTGGACCATTCTCTGTAAACCGTAGTATGGCTTCGTAGATCAGCTATTTCTGAAACATGCAGACCAGCCCAACTAGCACCAACAACCATGCCACGTTCAAAGTCACTTAAATCACTTTGCTTCCAAATTCTGATGCTCAGTTTGAACTTCAGCGGGTCATCTTGACCATGTCTACATGCCTACATTTCAATTAAATTGCAATTCCTGGCATGTAATTGACTAATAACAAATTTACATTGACCGGCAGTTGAACAAGTGTACCTAATAAAGTGGCTGGTGCAAGTGTACATTATTATGATTATGTGACAATAAACTTATTAAAAACTGTTTGTAATTGCAGCATATTGGTCTGCCCATGTTTTCTCCAACTCACCGACCAAAGAGGATTTACCAGATGACCCACGGAGTCCTGAACCTGCCACGCAACCTTCTGCTGGACTGGATGTTTGGACACTCGCTAATCAACTGCCACGTGGAGCACCATCTCTTCCCCTTTCTGTCAGACAACATGTGTTTAAAGGTGGGACTTCTAAACAAAATTCTTACCATAAAAGAATATATTTACCTGCTTGTTGCGGAGCTATTGGATTGTTCTGCAGAACCAATGGCACAAAAGACAAAGAAAGTATGCAGTTTTAAAAGTAAACATCACAAAACTACGGGTAATAATAATTACAGAATTTATTTATGTATTTCCTACTTGATTACTTTATTCCTCTTCTGCAGGTTAAGCCTGTTGTGTGCAAATACCTGACTGAAAAGCAGCTTCCATATCAGGAGGACTCCTACTTGTCCCGCCTGCACCTGTTCTTCCACAAATACCAGGAACTGATGGTGTTTGCACCGCCCATCACAGAGCTGGTGGGGGTGCAGTGATGGAAGGTGGGCGACTAGAAAAAAACTGTTCTGCTACCTGCTACCACTCAAAAGTGCAAGCATTTCTGCTGTAACCACTACAGTTTGAACCTCTAACAAACAAGCCAGGATCTGAATCGATGTGTAGTTTGATATTAGGAAATTAACCTCATGCCCTAATTATCATATCAACTGAATGAATATTCTACACCCTTAGAGATGATTTAACACAAAGAAAAGTGAAACACTGACCTGATTGTGGACACTGTGAGTTGAATTAAAAGTGACAGATTAAGCATAGCTGTGGAACTGACCTGGGGCCTGCCTCATGAAGCAAATTTAACCCAGTAATCATCATGTGAGCATCATGTGAAGAAATGGTTGGTTCTTGTCAGGAAAATCTGAGAAAAACCAAGCAGCTCAAAATTAATAGACATGGGAAGTCACTGAAGGGGTGATGACAGTCTGTGTTTTTCTAAGATTATGATAATAACAAATAACATAAAATCTTTCTGAGGTTTAATCTACAACAGATTTTATTTTATTTAATATTTATGCTATTTGACCAGGTAAGTGACACATTGGTGGTAAAAATATTCTTTGCAACAGAGACCTGAGGAAAACAGGAGCATAAAAAGTGATGAAAATAGAACCAGTTTATAATAAAAACAGCAAAAAAGTTAATGATCCTGTCCTTCAGGTGGAGGTGCAGTCTCATACTGTGGAAAAAGTCTTTGTGTGCAACAGGATTCACACCAAAATCATTGACAGAATGCAGGACAAATAAATCCAGGCTTTTTTGTTGAATCTTTAGAGTGTTCAGTAGAAACTACTGAATATGTTTCTTTTTATCTATAAGAAGGTATGTTTTACATCAAGAAATTAAGCCCAGACCCTAAACTGTTTAGAAATGGTGGTTAAACCCACAATGTTTTGCTCGTGGAGTGTGGAGTACTACAGCAAAACTCTGCTGGAGGATGCACATCTGTAATAAGATAGAGAGTATGGTTGATGGTCCAAGAGTCAGAAGCCTGAGTGAAAAGAAAATATTATATAATATAGAAGGACACAGTATAAAGCACAATGGCGTGGGAGGAAGTAATCAATCATAATCTGTGCGTCATGAGGCAGGCCTCTGATTTCATGCACTGATAGATGGCAGACTTATTTTGTTTTTGGTCAATGACAGTGATTATTTCTTGGTTTGTCCAAAGCACATCCGTGGCTACTGGACTTAAGGTCAGGGATGTAACCCAGTGTGTGTATATGTGTGTGTGTGTTTTTGACAGAATAAATTCTAACATGAAATTACTGAAATAAAAATCACGCTCTTGCCTTTTATTCCTGTAAACTAATGTGTTGCCGTTAACACATACTTTCATTCTCATGTTTATTAAACACCTAGGCTATAATTTGGGTGAAAACCCAACTTAAAAATTCACGAATAAAGGCTTTGTTTCAGTCTTTGAGACAGAAAATACATTAAGCAACTATTTTGGGCCACTTGAGGGTAGCAGAAGCCATCAGCCAGCCCAATATTCAGTGTTAGTAAATGCTTAAAAATTAGCATTTATTCTGAGGTGCTCTATGCCTCTGGTTAATTTACTTCAAATGTTGGTGGTAACCTTTTGCAGGTAACTGAAAAGGACTTTATTCAAAGCGGAGCTTGGGAAAGCCCTGAGCTTCATAACTGCTAATGAAGATGTGGGAGATCCCAGAGTGCTGCCCCGCAGAAGAAAAGCTGATACATGAGAACATCAGAAATGCATCAATGAAACTTTAAGCCTAATAAATAATACATGGTCTGAAAAAAAGAAAAAGAAAGGAGAAAGGGGCAGTGGAGCGGTCGCCGTGCAGTTTCACAGCATACAGCTGTAACAGTGGAGCCCCATTTAAAGGCTTATTTCATGTAACCGAGGCTTCCCCTGAATGACCACAGTGCTTTCTTAGATAGGTACATAACCAGCAAAACAAATCTTAAAATATTCAGCTGTCAGAGGTGGAGTTTATTTTTTAAAGCATTAAAAGTATCAAAGGACATTAACCAAATAAAATGCTTTATAAATATAAGCCAGTAACAAAAAGAACAAAAATTGTATTTGTGCCTCTGAAAATGGGGGACAAATGCAAACCTTTTCTTAAACCCCTTGAATTAAAGCTGAAAGTCTGAAATTTAAAATCTTCTGTGGTGCTATACAATGGCAAAATGACAAAAAACAGTGTCATTGTCCAAATACTTAAGGACGTGACTTTACAATAGAATATTAATAATTTACTTTGCTGCAAAATAAGCTGTGTAATATGGAGGCAGCTGTCCAAACAGCAGATGACAAATAAGAGAGAGAAAGAGCAAACTTGGACTCTGAACAGATCGGTCTGAAGGCTCTGCTGCTTGGTCCTCCAACTGATGAGCGGATTCTTCTTTGCTTCCAGACTTCAGAATCTCTCTCCACAGGGACTGCATACTCCCAGCATTCCTCATCTGAATGTCATATGGACGAGTCTAACTAATGCTGTCCTCAGCTGCAAGTAAAACCAAGGCCAGAGAGGAAAATAAAAAATACTTTTCCTTATTTTCTGTCATATATACAGTGCTACAGTGGAGGACATCCATATTAAGCACTCATTTTCTGTTATGGAATTCTCCCAGATTTCTATCACATGTAAAGGATAGATGTAGCCACTGTGATGTCACCCAGTGATTTTGGACTCTGCTTTTTGAAGCTTCAATCTTAGCATTTTGACCCCTGGCATTTAGCAGCCTGCATCCATAAAGTACAATACAGACACAGATACCTTTTTTGGTACCAGGGTGTAACCATGTTTATTTCTACTGTAAAGTTGGACATTTTAACATGGGGGTCTATGGGGATTGACTCACTTTTGGAGCCAGCCTCAACCGGCCACTAGAGGAACTGCAGCGCTTCATTGTTGGCTTTATTCTTCAGTCATGGAGGATGCTGCTTGATTTGTACACAGCATGTAGTCGGTGCCATGTCTACTAAGATTTTTTTTTTTTAAGCTATAAAAAAACATTTTTCTCTTTCTTTCTAATATGTTCCCCACTCCAGAATGAGACCTTGATTATAACTAATTCACCATTCACAAATTATCTCACACACCTTTCTCAGGAGCAGCAGGCGTGGACACACAGGCATGCGTGCCAGAACCAGCAAGTCATCGTGGTAGCCTCAGGGACGGAGTGTCTAACAGGGCCCTACACTGCGAAGCGAGTTCAACATACCGAGGGTATTTTTCCATTATCTGGATTCACTTGCCCTAACATTGGCGATGAACAGTCACACGACGATGGTCATCAACTCACTAAGTTAACACAGGGCTTCCCCTAATTGGTCAGTAGGTGGTGATTTCATACCTGTTGATCTCTGATCTGGAACGATTTACCCAGATAAGAAGTGAACCATCTTCATAGTAAAGAAAACCCAGGATTAACCCTGAAGTTTCCTGGATAAGCCAAAATCCTGCTTCGTATAGGCCTCTGGTATATCGGGAATGATGAACCTAACTGAAGGTAAATTCAAGATACCAAGACTGTGGCTTCATAATTCTAATTAAATCATAAATTAATAGGGTACTATTGCAGTGAAGATGCTTTTTAAACAACACCTACACATTTTTCTTAAAATATGATAAGGTGTGTTATTTGTTTAAAAGTGCACTGAGCGTGGTCATAAGTGCGCAGTTCTGATGTGTCGCTGATTTGCATGAGAATCTATGTAAAATGTAACATGAACAGACATCACAGGCCGCATGTCTTATTAAAACTTTAGGAAACTGTGGTCTGATTACATTTATTCTCTAAAGAAGGATCAGATCTAACAGTTTGTAACTTCATGCACAGTCTCCTGCTGGAAACGCAAAGCTTTTTATGAACAGTAATCCTCTGGACACTGGGTGGCAGCGTCTGCTTTGGAGCTGCTGAAATGCTTACAAGTGAAAGAGGAAGCAAGTGAAAGGTCACCCGGCAAAAGGCTGCAGCAGTGATCCCCTCAGTTTTATCCAGACCAGTGTTTAACCATGTTGGAGCATGGCAGCAAAGCAGTGAGTCCACGAAAACAAAAGATTTGTAAATTGTTGCTCACTGATAGCAGAACTTGTGTAAATTTCAGTGCATGTTCATACACAATGCATGAGGAGGAATGCAATCGTACACCTTTGTTCCTGGTTTTCATTGTGGGCTCCACCCTGCACCTCCTCCATGCTTGTTAAAGAGAGCAATGATTGTCATGTATGGTGGGTGTGTGCTTGTTTGCATGTGAGTGCTGAAGGGGCGGGTTGAGTTTAGATTGAAACTATGAGCCATGACCGCTTCTCACATCATCTAGGTGTGGCTTTCCAGACTCTACTGCGATCAGATACTGCCAGCTGACAGAAGCGGTTCAGCCAGTTATTTCCACAGAGCTTTAAAGAGTGGAAGTGACTCCAGGTAGTCAAGAAGAGCTGAAGACATGGCAGATACAGCAGTTGTAGAGGCAGCTCCACTCCCCAAACAGCAGCAGAAAGAGAAGCTGTGTGGTGTCTGCTCAGGTAAGCTGAGCGGAGAGGAGCCGGCAGCTTGTGGTCACTCTGTCTGTGGTTCCTGCCTCGGAGGCAAAAGTAAGGAATGTCCTCAGTGTCCTGTCAAGTCTGGCAGTCCCAAACAGAATGGAACAGCTGAAGCTCCTGTGATCAAATGCAATGAGAAGCAGAGTCAAGACTCAAAGACAGCAGAGGAGACCAAGATCCAAGAAGACCTGAAGGAGTCTGAGGACTCCAAGAAACCTGAAGAGGACAAGAAGGAAGCAGAACCACAGACAGATGAGGGGGCAAAAGAGGAGGAGGTTAAGGAAGAACCTTTGGGCCCTGACGATGTGGTGTGTGACTCTTGCATCGAGAGCCACCGCAGGGCCCTCAAGTCCTGCCTCACCTGCTTGGTGTCATACTGCGAGGCCCATCTCCGGCCTCACCTGGAGAATCTGAAATTTCAAAACCATCGGCTGGTGGACCCTCTCAGGGACATCGAGAGGCGGACCTGCGAGAGCCACAAGTGGCCCCTGGACCTGTTCTGCTGCGCCGACACCTGCTGCATCTGTCAGGACTGCATGAATGAGGACCACCAAGGCCACAACACCCTTTCTGTGGTGGAAGCCCGTAATCAGATTGAGGCAAGTTTTATATCCTCCCATTTGATAGCAATTTTCAGAATTTATTCAGTGTTGAATTAAAATATCCAGTTTTTCACACATTTATATTCATGTGATGACTCCTCAACTTTATTTTGGGCCTGGAAACTGTTGCTTTAAATCTTTTATTGGCAACACGTCAATATGTGAGAATCAGCTTCTTTTTTTTGTTTCAGAGGACTCTGAATTGAGAGGATTTCATTTTGGAATCACGTGTCAGGCAAAATAAGGCAGTTAGACTCGATTTCTCAACATTTTTCATATATTTTTGAACTAAACTGTAAATTGCCTATCAAAAAGAGATGTTCTTAATGAAAATAATACTTGGAAAGTAAGTCCGCTCTTAGAATTTTGCGTCAGGGTTTTTTATCTCATATCTGGCTTTGCTGAATGTGTGGCAAAGGTCTCACAGATAGTGAGAGTCTTGAGTAAATAAAAGCTTAAGCATCAAAAGAACAAAATATGCCTGCAGGTGTTTCATCAATTAGAAATTTGACCTCATAAATGATCCTTTAAATCACACCATAGATTATTGCTTCCCTGCAGTGAATAGGAGACTAAATACAAAGTGTCTAAATTAGCAGGTTAGAGCAGCACTGAGGCATCACAGTTGTTCTTACATGTCCTAAAATGTACCTCTGAGTACTTGATCCACTCAAAACAGTACTTTCAGATTCAGTGTCCACTCTGGAGGTCATCAGATCACATGTGGCTTTGCAGCTAAATCATTCCAGCCTGGATTCCTGCAGAGATCTGCAGTTTTTAGCTAACACCTGTTATCTGAAGAGTGTTGTTGTTGCAAAACCTTTTGCTGCTTCGTTAGAACTGCAAAGAAAACACTGGGGAGTAATGGTGGTTGGAAATGTAGGCAAAAATCCCACCACTGCTGATCAAGTATTGTTCATTGACTGAACTGCAAAACTTTCCCTGATTTCCCCCCCCCCCCCCCCCCCCCCCGCCAACCC
>VUQS01043038.1:2455-12915 GCA_015108495.1 Heterochromis multidens
TAAAAAACACCAACCTAAAAAAAAAAAAAAAAAAAAAAAAAAACAAGTCAGAAAAAGCTTTGAAAATTTTTAATCAGTGTGTCACTTTTTGCTGACAGACCTCTCTCTTTGGCCTCTCACTGTTTCCGTCCGTCTCCCTTGTAGCTACTCTCGGCTGTGGCATCTCTTCTTCCGTCTCCTTGGCGGCAGAGGTAGGTGTAGATGTGGGAGCTGCTACATTCCCTGCTGAAGGTGGGACGGCCCCGGTCCCAGAATCCTGAGAGACGAGCTTGGGCTTGCTTCTGAGGGTGTCTCTGTGTTTGGATGGAGGAGCTGTGTAGCCACCACTCAGGGAGACCAACAGTGGTGGTGCGTCCTGCCCAGCAATCCATTCATCAGCCAGGAGAGCTGGCTCCAGGCCGGCCGTGTCTGGGTAAAGGTCTCCCTGGAACAGATCTGACTTTCGTGGTACAGTCATAGAAATGGGCTCCACTTTCCTTTCATGAAGCTTATAAAACCTATAGAAAATCAAGGAGAAAATCACATCTGAGGTAATTCTGCATTATTCTTTCCCATTTTTAGGGTACTGGTTAGTTCCTAAAGCAGCTGGGTAATGTAGTTTTTACTAGTCACGGCTAAGCATGCTGTTCTCACCTGGCAATTTCACACTTATTGACATCCACACCTCTTTTACTCAGAAAGCCTGCACCCCTCTGAGGCTCTTTGCTGCTGTATAAGCTTAGGAAGTGAACGTATGGGGATTCATCAGTCACTTCAAAGTATCGGATGGTGCAGTCCCCCTAAAAACCAGGAGATTAAAAAACAATCCAAATGATTTAATCAAATCAAATGTGAGATGACGCTGCATATAACAAGCTAAATTTCTATTTGCCACATGATGCCAATGCTTCACCTTTCCACACAGGTAGACCATGTTTGTGTCAGGGTCATAAAAGGGTAGAAGAACTCCATTACTCGTATCCATTTCTTGTATCACCATTGGCTCTGAGAGATCTTTCTGTAAGACAAAAGAATTTAACACTTGCACATTGCCATCCAGCCACATAATTAGAAACCCTGGATTAACAATCACACGCTTTTGTGTCTCAAACAATATCCACATGCAAAAGTGCCAAATTCAGTTCACCTGCATTAAAGCCAGATGCATATCCAGCCCTCTAACTTCCACATTACACATAAACAAGAGACTTACTGTATCCCACAATGCCAGCTGTCTCTCGCTCATACGGCTGAAGCCTGTGGTCAGGATTTTTCCATCAGAAAGAAACACGGCTCTCATAGGCCTGGTGCCATCATGGACTTTCTCTCTGACCTAGGAAAACATGTTACAAGCTGATAAAGAACCATCACTGATGCGGTATAACAGGAAGGAGAACTGACCAAGGAAATTAGCACCATTGGAGCGCTTTACCACAAAGATCCACTCTTTGCCCGCATCTGCAGACATAACATGAATGTAAAATAACCTTGAGGACAGTGCCTCTTCGCGGATCGATGACACGCAGGGCCTTGTCCTTGCAGACGGTACATATCGCACTGCCGTCCTTGTTCCAGCTGACACTGTAGATCAGGTCTGGGTGGGCGTCACCAAGCTGGTACACTAGCTCCCCCGTGCCCACGTTCCACACGCAGATGACATTATCACAGCCTAGAGCGAGGAAAAGACAACAACTAAAGAAGAGGTGTTGGGCTGGGATGTAAGGATTTCGACTTAAGTCACTGCCTTATTACTTGTTGTCATTAAATTGATCAAAGTAATGTGGATAAAATGGACAGAAGTTAACTCTCAGTGAAGAGAGTGAGGGAAAAATGGCGCACCGCAGAGTAAAGCAAACCAGAGAGAAAAGTATTAACTGAACTGATGCATAAAAACTGAATAATAAGGACAATACACAATAACAATGCAGTGAACAAACCACATAGTCCCTGCTTTTTGCCTTTTTAAAGGGATTCACAGACATTTTGAAGTATCGTGCATAATGGTTTGAGCATCACAGAGTCGCTGTATCGAGACTATCATTTGCAGGGTATTGTATCATGACTCACTCTGTGATTGGGTTGTTTTTCATAGTGTATAACTGGCGACCGGCTCCTCACTGATATGTTACGGATCAAGTCGTAACTCATCTTCTAATTACATGTGTAGTACACGTGCCTTTTTATTATTGTGTTTTATATAGACGATTCTTGCTGGTGCAGTTACTTTAAGGAGTTTGCAAGTATAGGTTTTCTAATTTTGAACAAATTTTGAACTCCTTTGGATATTTCACATAAAAGATTTCTTTATTTATATCATTGGTACTAGATGTAGCTTAAGTGGAAAGAAAAGTCAACTCCTTGCACTTCAGATCCATATTTTAATCAAAATGGAGTGAGAGCAGTGGGGCTGTTTGCTGCTGTCAATATTTAGGGAGTAGATGTGTGACAAGATATTAATACAGTAATATTTTGTTTTTATCAATTCCCCTTACAATACAATTATTTATAGACTGGTGGCAAATACTGAAATTTATTAAAACAAGCAAGTGCACTAAACAGGTTCCCCTATCTATGTTACTTGAGCCCTTCATGAGCCCTTGTGGTGGATCTTATCCAAGGAACTAAGATAAAGTGAACAATTAACTAACTTGTGGTTGAGAAGTAGAAACTCTCTGGACAGCGAGGAAAAAAGAAATTACAGAGCTACTGCACCGGCAAAGTTAAGATTATATAATTATGATAACACACATGCCACCTTTTCTGCCTTTTTAGGAATTGTACACAGATAACATGATACACTGTAGATTACTGTCTTGCAGTGTATTGAATACTGCAAAACTGCGATATCACAATACCAACAGTTTTTGTGAGTAACTTGACAGCATTATATTATGACATATTATGTGATCCCCACCCTATTAGGGAAATAAGTGATTTGAGTTTGTTTTCTCCCTTTGTTTTGACATGTTGCTTTGCTCACCACCAACTCTAACTTATACTGAAGTCCAACAATGTCTGTGTAGCTGCTTAAATTACAGAAGTAATGCACTTACTTTTAAGCTGGTGGAGAAATGATGCAGAGTGAACAATATGCACTCCTCTGAGCATGCATTAACGTAAGTGGGTAGCTCACATTCTTACACTGGGTAGAGCATCTTGCAGGCAAAACATTACTTCATGTGCTTGTGCGTGTAGTTGTGCCTCCTTAGCCTAGGCTACATTTCAAATAGAAAACAGCTGTGGCGGCTTTTCAGCAAAGTGTAATTATTTTTCAGGTTAATCACATGCTATGAATTGCTGAGGAGGGAAATCCTATTCCGTGCTTGTATTATGCAGCGGTATTTGAACTGGCTGTCACTGAACACCAACACAGTAAGATAAGAGCTGCTCTTTAACTCTCACTGTTTACAAATGGATGGTTGTATGTCACTTTTCTCTGGATAATGGAAAATGTTTAGCATGGTGAAGCTATGCCTCAAGTATCGCTGTCACCATATTTGGGATATGTGAAAAAGGTGAAATGACCCCTGGATACAAGGCAAAGGTTACCTTAATTCGTCATATAAAACTCAAGTACAACACATTTCCAGTGTGCCAGCACAAGCCCTTTCTTTTAGATCACTGTTTTATGTAAATATATGTAAAGCAACATACAACCCACACCAGTCTGCTTCCACGGTGGCAAGGTTCAATCTCTAGAACATGCTCACTACACAGCACAGTTTTAAAAAGAAAGTCTTGATGAGTTATCACAGTCATTTTCCAAAGATGTTTGCTTTTAGGGGAAAAATAGGACAGATGATCCTACCTGCAGTTAGGAGGATGTTGAAGGCAGTTGGGTGCCAAGCCAGGATTCCCACTCTTTTACTGTGTCCCTCAAGGGTCACAGTGGCATCAGTCAGTGGACTTATGAGTCCACCATCTGGGATCTGCCACACCTTCAACATACAGCAGACAATATAGTGTTGTATAATTTTTACAGTTTTCATGGTATAACATTAGCCTACAGTGGTTCCACCCAGAAGTTTATTTGTTTATTACCCCCACTTACTGCTAACACTTCTATCAGAGCTTTTCCGCTTCCTCTTCCTTCCATTTGGATTACGTTTTCCTTTCTGCATCCGAATTTACTCAATACCACATTCATTTCTACCCATTAAATATAAAGCTATAGCTGAGACATGATTGGCTTTGTTTAATCTAAAGGCTAGAAGAAAGGAAAACAGCCAGCTTAGCTAGTCCAGCACAAAACACCTTGCAAAAGATTAAACAAGTTGTATTCTCTTGATGCATGCTCAATAATCCAGGTAAAAGAATCCCAAAAAGCTGAATCTGTTCATCTGGACGTAGTGTTTTAGTGGGAGAAACGTTTCGTCACCTCCTGGTAACTTCTTCAGTCTCTGAGACTGTAAACAAGTTGTAGCATTTAGTTAGTGAGCTTTAGAGTAGCTGAATAAATTAATTTTAAACTTTTGGACAGAGCTAAGCTATCTACTACCCATACTCAGTCTTTGTGCTAAGCTAAGCCAGCATCTCATTTGCCTGAATTATTAATATTAACCAAATATGCTTTTCGGTTCTCTGTGGACATTTCAAATTTTTGTTAGGTTAAATATTAAAAAACGAGTATCTACATCCCAATATAGCTTTTCAGTAGTATCAACAGTGATTTTCTTCCTGTAAAAAAATGGTAAGGTATGCCTACAGAACACAGTGTGGGTGCTCGTCAATCATTTAGCTGGAGTCAGTGGCATTGTCTTTAACCCTCATCCTAACCCAACCGTGTCTAACAGTTGAGGAGTGCCAACCTGTGTTCTGCAGAGACCTCTACTTAAGTTTACAAAGCTGTAATCAGGGTAACTTGCCACAACCTTAACTCGCTACAGTGACACCCATAAACTGCTGCACACCAAGGACACCCTCCTGGCAGTGGCCTCCTCCAGAGTGCCCAAACTAACCTCAGAAATGACAGGACCCCCTCTCCCCATGCACAAACTACAGGACGCCCTCATAGGTTCTGTGTCTACACCAGCATCAGCATTATGGACGGGCCCCGGGGGTCCAGGCCCGTCCAAAGAGGTCTCTCTCATCCCTCAGCTGAATTCTACTGACATACTTTTACAACTATAAGTAAAATTAAGTCATATGATTTGGTAATGAAAATGTTAAATACCCACACATTATTGTAGTAACAACCAAGCCCAGGTTAATTATTCAGTTAATAGGAGCTTAGACCATCTGACCCTGCCCTGCACCCTGAAGTGTCTGATTTGTTTTCCTTAGCAGCAGAAGCAGGACCAACACAACATTAGCCAGCGGTTTTAAGGTTGCGGCTGATTGATGCATATGACAGTGGATGACAGATTACTGATAACTGGACCACAAACCACCAGCACAGAATTTCTACAAGGTTTGAAAATTTCAATCTACCTTCACTGTGCAGTCTTCTGAGGCACTTGCAATGACATTGTCATCATGAGGACACCACTGGATGTCCAGCACCGGTGCTGCGTGACCACACACCGTGGGACAGGACTGGTCGATTCTGCCACTCTGTAGGCAAAAACAGAAAGTTTCAACCATTAACACGCTGTCTAGTCTTACTAATGGTCTCGGAAGTAGATAAAGTGCTGCATGTACATTAGTCAGATATGCAGCAGGGCGTTAAAAAGTTGGTGATATAATGCTTTTAGTGGCAGAGTGGAAGAAACATTGATCCACTGTTTATCTGATACTCTGTGTAATGTAGATTAAACCTTGCTGATCGGAACGATGAGGAAGGCCCCTCCTCCACCCGCTTCGATTATAACGGCAATGAATTTGGGGTTGACTGCACAGAGGGGACTGTCCCACGTCACCCGGGACACTCTGACATCATCGATGCAGTGCTCGGCTTTCCACGCCTGGGCGAAGACATGGCGGAATTTGCTCTGCCTGACCACACCGCGCCGAAAAGACATACCTGAAGGGAAAATAATTGCACAGAGAAAGCAACTTTAAATGGACAGATGCCGTTGAAAGACAGCAAATAATTAACTGATCAACTGAAAAGTAACAAGCTACAATTCTGTCAACAAATAGTAGTTAAATAATTAGGACAATTATTAAGCAAACAGCTAATAAGCTTGAAAAAAAATCTCTCGCTCAAGCATTTGGAATCTGAAAAAAAGCTACTTTCCTTAGTTTAATATGACTGAAATGAAATATTCTGAATTTTAAAAATGAACTGTATCTTATTTAAACTGCATGTTAACTGAAACAAGCAACTTTAAAATGTCTTCTTGGGCTACTCAGATGTCCATTTTTCACTATATTTGATGCTGAAAATTAGACCCCGACCAATATAGGATTTTTAGGAATGATACTGATACCGATATTTGGTGATTTAAAAGTCCGATATATCCGACTGCTAAGAAAATAGTACAGTTTAAAAATAACCTTTAATGTTTTACTGTCACAAGCACTTGTTTAGTGTCTGTTTGGATCAGCCAGTTGTTGTGTTTGTGTTGCCAACAGGGAAGTTGCAGAGTACCCTCCGGTGGACAAACTAGGCAACATCAACACTCATAACACGGTTGAAGGGTGTTTCTCCCTCTCTCTTCCCTCTCTTCTTTACTTTTTAAATTTTTGTTTATCAGCCGTTATAAATACCGATATAGCAGCAAATAGCTAATATCGGCCAATATATCAGTCCTCACCAATATATTGTTCAGGCTCTAGTGAAAATAATAAGAATTTGCCATATTTAAGACCATTAAATGTACAATTACAGGGACATTTGGAATTTTTTGTTCAATACCCCTCCGTATACCGCCAAAAATATAATGCTCTTACCTAGAACCATATAATAAAGAAACTGATTTTTCAAGATGATGATCAAAAAACAACTATTCACATAAGAAAACAGATTCTTTTAGTTTTTATGTGTTACTGAAAGACACCTACTTACACTTTCCTTGGTTAATGTGTTGCAGTTCCCCGTGGGATGGGGAAAATATTTGGCATTAGATAGAAATAAAAACAGACTGACTAAGTATGCATGCTTTATCAAAACTGTAGATTTAGTCTTTTGATTCCCCAAGCCCGGCACTAATAATATTGTTACTGTACAGTTGATTTTGCAAATCCTCACCTTCTTCAGATGGTCAGTAAGAAAGAATAGTGGCTGTCAGGACAGAGGGCAAATTCTTTCATACTGGGAGTCTGCCCTGAAAAGTACAGTCAGGCTTCAGTGAACAAAAGGGCATGATCCGCCTGAAACCAAAACATGCTGTGGCAGAGAGGAGAAGGGGGGTTGGGCAGTCATAGCTGCTGTGAGAGGAGAGGCAGTAACTCTATATGCCATCTACCAATGGTCAAAGCAAATTGCATATCAGCAGGTATGAAGGCTACAGAGGGCTCCTCTGTGATGATAAAACCGGCCCAAATCCTGCTTGCTGCAGAGTCCAACACTTCAAATCAGCATTTAGACCTGTGTTATTAAACAGCGCGCTCCTGTGTGTGTGTGTGTATATTTATTTATTTATTTAGTTATTTATTTTTTAATATGCAGCACCCTTGCACCATTTCTGTTTGGGTTCCCATTGTCTACTCACAATAGGAGCTGAGAAGACAGCAATTGGTTTTTGCAAAGAAACAACTGCAGGCATGAGCAACAAAGGACGCGCTTTAGTGAATCCCACAATGAGACATTTCAGGTTATTACTTTCCAGTCTAACAGCACACCTACCTGGGTTTTGAGAGACCTCTCTTAATTGGAAGAAGGATCACCAAAGACTCGGGCGTGACAGGAAGAGGCCAATAAAATAATCCGCCGCTTGCAGCAGTAACTTAATCCTCTCCTGTGTCCAGGCAGGCGTTCACGTAGATTGCGCAGACCTATAACAAAAACGCGTTCATTAAGGGGGGAAATCCGATTTTTTTTTTAATCCAATTCTCAGCTATCTTCCTGTTAGTTTGATAGTAATTACGCATGTCTGCTGTGGGAGAAGTCTAACCTGACGGAGCATGTCCCGCGCTGATAAAGGCACGCTGAAATGGTGCACGGCGCCGCTGAAAGGACTCCGGCTGTTGGTGATGGTGCGGGAGAGTTGCGGACGCGGCTCGCACCGTCTCCCTTTACAAACGACTGTTTTGGAACGATGGCTCGAGCAGAATCCCAGACACTTCCGCTCATGGCAGGATGTGTCAAAGACACGCAGGAGTAAAGAGAGATATCTTCCGTTTACGTCCACATTCCCGTCTGCCAGACCGGATGTGTGCGCAAACTGCGCAAACTGCCTGAAAAATAAACGTTGATAAATGAAGCCATAAATGTACCACTTATTATCAGTGTCCAGCTTCACCCTTCACCAATGCGCATGCGTAAAGCAGATTTACAATTTTGTATTTGTATAAAAGTTTTACAAAGAAGTTGAGAGAGGAAAAAAATATCTGACTCAAGCTATAAAAACCATAATTATTATAAAACCACATCAAATTATTTAAGAGCATATATAAAAACACAAAGAAATGAGTGTATTAAAACTATTAAGAAAAACTGGCCCTCGGTATAGCCTCAATTTAAGCCTCTGCTTCTCTACATTAGCAATTTCTTTTCTTTATTCAACTTCAGTGTGAGGTGGGAGTAAATGACTTCAGGGTCATTAAATTCGGAGTAATGTGTCCATTTCTGCGTGTCATTAAAACTTAATGCGCTATTTCTCGGGCGGTAGTTTCTGCGTTTCCCCAAACTGACATCTGAATTGAAACTTTGATTTAAATGACGCAGTTTTTTTTTTTTTTTTTTAACATTTTGCCAACATCCATTTAAAAAAAAAAATATTTCGTTAGGCAGAGTTTTTGTAGTCTTAGTGCTCTTTACTCAGAGCTGTGTCTCATATTTTGGTAGCACCTTGTAATACAGTACTTTACTTTATGGTGTCATTTCCAAATATTTAGCATTTAATTCTTCTAAATTTAGGGTGTTCGGGTGTGTGTACAGTGGGAGGGGAGAGTAAGAATTTTTAAAGAAGTTTTAAAGGAAAGGAGAAACCATTTATTTAATTAGTACCGGGGATGAGTGGATCAAACAATGTTTCTTTGTCTTACATTGTAATTACACACTATGAAAAGGGGCAAGCGGTATCATGGAGTATCCTAACCTCCCCTTAACATTGTAATTACACATTATTGTGGGGTACATACTGGAATACTTATCCCATATTCCAGTATGGAATAAAAAAAAAAAAAAATACAGGAGCATCTCGTCTGATTCTGAAAGGCAAACTCCTATACTTAAAAATACTTATGAGTATCATTTATACCTTATGTGCATTTCTTAAAAAAGGGGGAAAAAAATCTACTTTCGACTGCTCCCTTAATTACAAGGGGTCGCCTCAGCGGGCAAGTTCCGCATATTTGTCAGTTTTACGCCGGATGCCCTTCCTGTCGCAACAACAAAGGGATTTGTGTCTCCTCCCCGGGGCTCATTAGTCAAATATTTATACATTTTTATAAGTATTTTACACCTTTAATTGATAAATATTGCATTGTAAAATGTAATTTGTCACTCAGACTCAGTAGTGTGATGGTGTCTAACAGACGAAATAAAGTTTCCAAATTGTTCTGATGTTGCAGAGTAGCTGAAGAGGGACTGTCTTCAAATATTCTGTTGGTTGTTGGGAGAACCATGAAGGGACAGACACATCAGTTATTTGACAGAGAAATTTGGGAGGCATTATATCACAGCTTAAATAGTATTTGAGCAGAGCTACAATGCATGTAAGATCTCATAAAACTGCTGCATTGGAACAAAGGGTTTTAGTAGGATTGTATGGAACAGAACAGAACTTATTATTATTTAGTAAATATGTGTTCAGTGAGAGACTGAGATTACCCAAATGCA
Organism: Heterochromis multidens; assembly: GCA_015108495.1. Lineage (NCBI taxonomy): Eukaryota > Metazoa > Chordata > Actinopteri > Cichliformes > Cichlidae > Heterochromis > Heterochromis multidens. The sequence continues at coordinate 12,321 of VUQS01043038.1, forward strand.
CCACTGAACGACACAGGAAATCATTCCTGCCTGTGGTTATCTCCCTGTACAACTCCTCCATCTAAAAGCACAAGTATACACTGCAATAGTACAGCCTAATATCTGCACATCCTTTTACAGGGAAATAACTGTCAGTATGATAACAGGGGCACTTCAATTTCAACTTTTACATTTTATATTTCAAATTTTGTGTAATATATCGGGATATTTATATATTAGAGCTGTAATAGATTGTATTATTTGTAATATTACACAGATGTTCGTTACTGTTCTTAATGTATTGGAGCAACTGTGACCACATAATTTCCTCTGGGGTTAATAAAGTATTTCTGATTCTGAAATAAAGCATAGAGAGTAGTGGAATTGACGTTAACATTTTTATTTTCATTTTTCAATGTACATTTCATTAAAATGTTGTGGCTACTCGTTGTCACCACAAACAGTGCAACTGCGATGATTTTTAGAGGCTCAAAACGTTGTTAAATCTGTCGAGGGTACTGTAGCATGTGACTTTAGCGCCACCTAATGTTTGATATGGCACAAGGACGCGCAGAGCTTTTGTTTTAGTTTTATTTTTTTTTTTTTACTAATTCCA
>VUQS01043043.1:0-13223 GCA_015108495.1 Heterochromis multidens
AAAAGGGCAAACACAATTGTTTGATAATAAATGGCTTCACTCAACCACTAACCATGAGTGAAAGAAAAGTTTTTCTATTATCATTCATATTCTCTGAAAACTGGCCAAAAAATCGCAAATTCTGCCAGGGTAAGTAAACTTATGAGCACAACTGTATTTCTTAGAGCTCTGTAGGAAGTCCAGTCAGCAGGGCAGTTTGTGGACAAAGTTTTAGCCAAGGAGCCATTCCTTTCCCTAATTAGGTTAGATAGTTCTACTGTGAACCATAGATTGTCTCTCCCAGAAACCCTAAATTTCTTTACAGGACCATGCTTATTTCATAGTGTCACAAAGGAATTATAAAAATATCCCCATGCATACTCAACATCGTGTATTATATTATCTCTGCCAATATCACTATTGTATACACCAATCAAAAAGCTTGTTCTTTAAATTGTTTAAAATATGTTTTAAAAGCATAATGTCTGAACTTGGGTAATTTTGAAAACAAGAAAAAGAAATAAGCACAAGAAATAACAGTAGCAACAAATAACAAGAATAAAGCACAATGACTGCACAATGATTACGATTTACAAATCCACAAAACACATGTAGACTGGTTGGGCAAACTCCCACGCACCCTCGAATATCCTCGAGCTGGTCCAGTGTTCCACGACCGGGACAAAAAAAGCATTGTTCCTCCTGCATCCGAGGTTTGACTAACGAACCAGCACCCCGGCATAGACTTTTCCAGGGAGCTGAGAACCCTGATCACCCTTCTTAAAGATGGGGACCACCACCCCGGTCTGCCAATCCAAAGGTACCGCCCTAGATCTCCACGTGACATTGTAGAGGCGTGTCAACCAAGACAGCCCCACAACATCCAGAGCCTTCAGGAACTCAGGGCGAACCTCATCCACCCCAGGGGCTCTGCCACCAAGGAGTTGTTTAACTACCTCAGTGACCTCGCCCCCAGCGATGGGTGAGTCGTCCCCCTCATCCCCAGACTCTGCTTCCTCCACAGAAGATGTGTCAGTGGGATTAAGGAGGTCCTCGAAGTATTCTTTCCACCGCCTGACTATGTCCTCAGTTGTCCATATGTCCATACTTGTTCAGTCTGTTCCTAATCGTGCTGTCATGACCTTTAATATGAAACATGCTGACTGAGGCCTGTGGAGTCTGAGCTGGAGCTCTTGGGTTTTTTGCAGTTTCACACTGGTGTGTGAAGAACACTTTAAATGTTGTGGCTGCTGTAGAGTCAGACAAGCTTCCAAACGTCTGTAAAAAGTCAGCAGGGCGTCGGTGGCTTTTACGCTCTGTAACTTTATGTGGTCTGACACTTCCTGTGCTTCCTAAATGCTTCCACTTTGCAGGAATACGAACAGCTGATCGTGGAATATCAAGGAGGGAAGAAATTTCACCAACTTGTTGCAGCGGTGGCATCCTGTTACGGTCCCACAGTTCAATTCAGGACATGTTTTCTTTTTAGCTGCTTCACTCCTGATCAGATGTCACTCACTGGCTTCAGAGTAGAGCAGTTACAGTAAGCAGCCAGCAGATGGCAGCACATGAGAGAGGAGAGACAGAAAGGAAGCTGTTCAGCATACAAACACACATTAGCCCAAACGTGTGTGTGTCTGCAGCGTGTGTGTGTGTGTGTGTGTGTGAACAGTAATATGATGTATTTCAGCAGATTATAATCAAACATACACGTAGCAACATTAGCCATGATAAACAGATTCAGCTCTGCAGCTGGTTTTCTTTTCTTAAATAATCAAACCCAAAAAATACAACCTGGAGGAGAAATTGTGCTTTTTGGTTATCAGTATTCAGGTTTCACCATTTGCATGTGACTATACGTTTCAGCCGTCAGATTTAAAAAACGAAGCTGAGACTCGTTACCTGTTCTGTTCTGTGGAAATGACAGAACAGGTAACGCCAGGTGAAGGTTTCCCACCTTCACATGTAAATGCAAAGAAAACTGAAGATTTAAGATCATGACAACAGGGCGGTCAAATATAGTTAGGGCTGGATCAGGTGACCCTGAATCCTCCCTTAGTTATGCTGCAATAGGCCTAGGCTGCTGGGGGTTTCCCATGATGCACTGAGTGTTTCTCCTTCTCTCACCTCTGTTCACCCACCATGTGTTTTTACACCTCTCTGTATTTAATGAGTTATTATTAATCTCTACGAGACTGATTATGTCTTCTTGTGTTTTATAATACTGCAGTTTGGAACAAGCTGGATAAAACATAAAAAAACAAGTATGTAGATGATCTTATTGAAGGATCCTGAGAGAAAAGGTTGAATGTTTGCTCTCATCAGCTTCAGTCCAGAATGAAAGGATCAAGTTTTCTAAAATCTGGACTTCATCTCTCTCTGTCTGTAACTTGCAGACTTGTGATGGAGCTGCTCGCAGACGCAGATCAGCCGGATCCAGATATGAAGGTGAAGCTCAGCCATCATCAGCATGGCCTGAACTAATTAGGTACCATCATTCTGAGACATGCGTGTTGTGTCCATGTGCTGTTTGTATCAGAAGAAGAGCTCCACGACTGAAAGGAAAACTTTGTAGAAGCTGAGAACAGTGAAATACTTCTGTGCTTAAACTTTCCATTTCCACTGCTGTGCTGAAGATGCTCAGTTATATTTATTTAAATCTCTTTTTCTGCACAGTATTATCAAGATTAGGAGCATCCTGTCTCAGAGGGATGCTGAGTGACAGGCTGACGACCTCCACGATGATCCCTGACTTCTGACTGGTCCTGATCCAGAGCTGGGAAGCCATCTGAACTCCCGCAACTGGAACATGCAGCTGTTTTGGTGGAAGTATTGTGAGGACAGGGCCAAACATTCGCCAATATGTTCCCTCTTTTAACAGTAACATGGTGAAAGGAAGCGTGTTGGCTACGTGTGATTCTCAATACAGCAAAATATATCAGTGGTACATCCACAGGCCTGAAACACTAAGCAGAAAACTGCATCCTCCATCACTACATCTCCCAGCATGCCTCAAGGCTGTCAAATATTAGATTAGACTTGATGGCATTAACCTGGTTGCCTTGTGACCAGCTCCACACAAACAAATATCTTATCAGGTCAGGCCTTCATCCGGAGGCATTTTTTACGTCTCAGGCTGTTTGAACTGAAGATGTTTGTGTCATAAAGGTGTGAAACTAACCAATATTTGATTAGAGGAGAGTAAAAATAAGGAGGCAGTCATTCACAGATACAGATTGGGGTCGTTTAGTTTAAGAGTAATAAGTAAATCTAAAATCAGTTGGTAGCTGGGATGAAACATTTAAAAGTGGAGTAATATATGTTTAGCTTCATGTTCTACAGTTGATGGTGTGTGGATTGTTTTATTTCTGCTACTAGGAGACCATTACAGTACTCTGATTATGAGGAAATGAAAGCAGGAACAAAGGTAGAAAAGAAAAGCTGAAGTTTCTTCAGGTGGATTAACCAGTACAGTCAGAATTTACTGGTGTGTACGAGTGAAGATAAACATCCAACATTCACCTGAATCTGAGACAACAAAGCAACATTAACATGAGTGTTTCTATTGTGCTGTGTTGTTCTTGGAGGCAGCAGTGTTGTTTACAGGTTAGTAGGACTTGCTGCTTTAATCCATCTCCTTCCTGGTCTTATTGTTTGTTCCTAAAATATAAAAAGAAAATAAAGAAAGTGGATAAAAACAACCTGAGTCTGTCTTCTCTTAGTGTTTATTGTGCTTGTTGTAAGCAGTAAGTAGTTTTGCAGTATCATTAATGGCAAAAGGGCAGAGAGAGAGGAGGATTTAAACAGGTTTAGACACAAAACCTTCACCAAATAAAATCTGACTATTTTTTTAACTTAATGTCCCTTCCAAAAACATGTATAGTATTGTGCAAAAGTCTTGAGCCACCCCTCATTCCTTTATATTTTGCTTCCAAGGAGCCAGACTTTCTTGTACTTTTTTAAGGTCATCTTGAGCAATAGGGGCAGCACGGTGGCACAGAGGTTAGCACTCTTGCCTCACAGCAAGAAGGTCAAGGGTTGGAGTCTCCATGTTCTCCCCGTGTCTGCGTGGGTACTCTGGCTTCATCCCAAAGACATGCAGTTAGTGGGGTTAGGTTAATTTGTTCTAGATAAATTCTAAAGTGCCAATAGGTGTGAGTGTGAGTGGTTGTCTGTCTCTCTGTGTTGGCCCTGGGACAGACTGGTGACCTGGCCTCCCCGTGACCCTGAATTGGACAAGTGGACGAGAATTGAATAGTTCTCCATCTCCTTTCAAAGTTTTTCTTTGGACATTGGCTGCTTTTTTACTCACTTTCAATCCAGTCCTTGTACCTGACCATTTTCAGAGGAATGATTTTTCTTTGTTAAGATACTTAAAACGGGCAACACAGTGGCTTGGTGGTTAGCACTGTTGCCTCACAGATAGAAGGTCCTGGGTTTGACTCCACCATCTGGCCGGGGCCTTTCTGTGTGGAGTCTGCATGTTCTCCCCGTGTTTGCGTGGGTTCTCTCTGGGTACTCCGGCTTCCTCCCACAGTCCAAAGACATGCAGTTAGAGGGGTTAGGTTAATTGGTGATTCTAAATTTCCCATGAGTGTGAATGTGAGCGTGAATGGTTGTCTGTCTCTCTGTGTTAGCCCTGCGACAGACTGGCGACCTGTCCAGGGTGTACCCTGCCTCTCGCCCTATGGCAGCTGGGATAGGCTCCAGCCCCCCCGCGACCCTGAATTGGATAAGCGGAAGACAATGGATGGATGGAAGACACTTAAAACTGACCTATGAATCATTCAAGCATAAAAAAAGGCTCCTAGCTCAAGGGATGAACCAGTGTCTACACATAACAGACAGCTAAGAACCAGAAAACTTGGCATATCTCAGCATGGTGTGCAGAGTGTCCTTACAAATTTGAGGAAACTGGAAAAGTGGAGGACAAAAGATGAAGTGGCAGGTCTAAAAAACTATCTGCAGCAGATGAACAGTATCTGAAAGTCATGTCCTTAAGAAATAAGAAGAAAAATAATCCAGCAAAGACCTGACACAGGACCTGAGAGATGCATCTGGACCTTCAGTTGATCCATCTACTGTTCACTGAAACCTCAACAGAAATGATCTCAGTGGAAGGGTGGCTGTCAAGAAGCCATTCTTAAAGAAGGGAAACAAGAAGAAAAGGCTGAGGTATTCCATGATCCACCATGCAGTACCATCTGCAAACAGTCTGCTTGTCAACAGCTTCATTTTTCAGCATGACAATGATCCCAAACACACCATCAGTGCAGTAAACACATACCTGGATAGAAAACACACAATGGAACACATCAGTCATTAACTGGCCTCCACAGAGCCTGGACCTCAACATTATTGAAGCAGTGTGGGATCATCTTGATCTAGAATGGAACAAAAGGCAGCCAACATCCAAAGAAGAGCTTTGAATGTCCTTTAAGAAGCCTGGAGAACTATTCCTGAAGACTGTGTTGAAGAATAAAGGTGGCCATACCAAATATTGACTTTCAAGCTCATTAGAGCCTGTTTCTGCCTTATATATTGTATTTCCATGTATGTTTGAACATGTTTCAATAAGTCACTGCACCTATATCCACTTTCCTAGCAAAATATAAAGAAATGAGGGGTGGTGCAAGACTTTTGCACAGTACTGTACAACCCCACAGAGCTTGTTGGTCAATCACACATGAATTATAGTCTTTGTTTAGTGTGACTGTAAGGGTAGCAGTGCTCCACACACACACAGTCTAATTCCCAATAAGCCAATCAGAGCTGCCCGTTAAAGGCTGCTGTGTGTTATTAAGGCTACACTGCTGACTCAGGAGGATCTGAGGAAAAGCAGCACGGCTCTTTCTAATCTGCTCTTCCTCACTTTTCATTGTGTCTTCCCTCTTAGTGATATCTTCCCTCCCTTCTCACAATCACTTCTTTCACTTCACTCCTCCCCCCTCAAACTCTTTCTATCCTTTGGTCTTTCTACTTTTTTTTTTTTCCTTAATTCTTTAGGTTAGCCTTCCTTTAAATTTCGTCCTCCTTCCTGTAATGGTGTTATATATTCTTCTGTTTCTCATTTAGCCCTTTCTTTCTTTTTCTCTGTTGGTTAAGACTTCCTGATACCTTTGAGACATGTCACTTCTCTCCCTTCCTTCTGTGCATCCCATTTTTCTAACTTGAACTCCTCCATCAGATCAGTTTACCTTCTCATGCTTTTTTTTTGTTTTTTTACATGTCTTTGCTCAGGGTTAAAACAAAAAATAAACTTGTTGACTTAGATTTGATTTGTTGAAAGTATTTTACATGTATAACCACATGCTAGTGGTTCCATTCCCCACCTCTGAGTGCAGGCGTATGTAAGACACACAGTATCATCCCTCCTCTAATCTCTTTATCCTGGTCAGGGTGACTGAGGAGACTCTTCTGCCGGACCCTCCGAAGGCTCCAGTCCTTCACTCCTTCCATCCTTCAGTCCCTTTTCTCCTCTTTTCTCCTCTGAACTCCAAACTAGGGAGGATTTAAAGGGTCCCGGCTTGTACAGGAGCGTGTTTATGGGGGGTTACTCCTCTGTTTCCACGGAGATGAGTTTGATTGGCAGTTGGTGGATCTAGGCCACATAACCACGGGTGTTGGATTATCAGCTGGTAGGTGAGTAAGGAGATAATGGACTGAGGGTAGAGGGCCACACATAAGACATTTTTTTAAATAATCATATACATTTTTAATAACCAGAATAAATAATAATGAATATAGAAACAAGAGGGAATAATGTAGGTTTATTTGGTCTAATGTTGATATTGGATATGTTGTATATTCACATGTGTGTGCTCTTAATGTTCCTGCTACTGATGTTTAAATAACTCTTAACTTAGTGTAGAGGGAAAACATCACAAATGGCATAAAAACCTGCTGGTCATGGTTTAAAGAAGATGTGGTTGATTGCTGGTTAGAGATCTTCTTGATAAGGTATCTTTGTAAAGCTTTACTAGTTATTTCTTAAGAAAGAACTCAGTAATAAGCTATAATAAGAAAACCTTTATGTTCCCAGGTTGTGACAAATAACAATGATTTTTTTTTTTAATGGCATTTGTCTGCTAGGTTTAGGTACCAACAACTGCCTAGATTTGTGGCATTAAGCTGCTAGTTTGGGTCTCATAAATGTCATCAGGCAACTAACTTTAAGTCCCAGGTTCGGGTCCAGAGAAGGTTATAAAGCAGCTAGTTTGGCTCCCAGTTAGCCATACATGGCCTACTTAGCTGATAAGCTGCTGTAAGAAAATCTTTGTGTCCCCATATTGCAAAATACAGCTTAGGAATATGTAGACACTGAGCTACCAACTTTAGATCTCAAAAAGTTCATTCAGCAACTAGCTTTGGATCCTAAGTTGGCAATGGTTTACCAAATTACGAGCCTAAAGCGCTAAATTCAGATGCCAGAAATGTCATTAGGCTTCTAGGTTTGTGTCCCAACAATCACATTCAGCTCGCAGGGTTGGGTCCAAAATTTTTACAAGGCAGCAAGATTTGGGTCAGGCTCAGGAAGATGCTTATCATCAGGAAATAATCTGAAAAAGAGTTAGATTAGATGATTTCTCACAATTATTCTTTCATAATGTCAACCTTATGTGTCAGCATTGCAAGTGGGCCACCAACCTGCGTCCAGAAATAACACTGGGCTACCAACGTTTGATCTAAAAAATGAAATCAGGCAACTAGCTTTTGGTAGGCAATGGTCTACCAAACAGTACCTAAACAGTGCCAATCATTAGAAAACCTAGGATGTCAACTATGGATCAAGAAGTGCTCAACAAGGTCTTGAGCCATGTTTCGATGAGTACCAAAAGATATGAAAGTTATCTGTACCAAGAATTCATATGTTTATTTTTTTTATCATAATGATTTTTTTTATTATTTCAATGCCAGTGGGCAACCAACCTTTTTCTTCCAACAATGTCATTGGATTACCAACTCTGGGTTCCAGCAATGTCAAAGAGCTACAATGATTAAATGCCAACAATACCTATAGTCCACCAACTTTGTGTCTCAGCACAGCCATTGGAATAGCAACTTTAGGTCCAAACAATGCCAGTAGGCTGCCAAGTTATATCATCCACAACAACAATATCATCCTAAAAGCATAGTATTTGTAAGCTGAATGTGAATATTACATGAGAGAATACACAGAACTACACTGAACAGCTTGTCTTGGAAAATAAAAATTGCAGTGATGTTGCAGACTTCACATCAAAATGCATTTTTTCTCCCTTTCTGGACAACAGATAGCCAGAAGAAAATATCTCCATGGCTAAAGTAGCTCCATTACTCCCACCCCAAGTCTCCAGGTTAACTCCACCTTCCATCGTTCTACAAGATATGGAAGAGGAGGAGCCAAGTGAAGTCAGCCAGCAAGCCAGGTGAGCTGTCATACAAATAAGTCTCAAAAATTGCAATCTAAGTAATGACTGTGAGTCACCTGTGGGAAGTCTAGTTCAGGTATCTAGTTCAATGGGCCCTTGAAAAACTTCTGTAGGCCCTAGAACAACAATTTCATTGACCTATATGGGTTGGGTATCAATTAACCAATGGCCAGATTTGTGTCCAAACAATGCCTAATAATAAGCTGAAAGACTTTGGTACCAAAAATTCATTCACCGACAAATTTAAAAAGAGGTTCGAGGGTCCTTTAAAGGATTTAGGCACCCATTGGCAGATAAAACCCTTTTGAAATCACTCTAAGGGATCTTTATGAGGTTTGAGAGGTCATCAGTGGGTTCTGTAGTGTCTACAGTAAAAGTTCTATCATTTCTTTAAGTTATCTGATTGTTTTCTTTGTTTCAGAGCCACTCAAAAACCTGGAGCAGAGGGTCTCTTTAATGTCAATAACAGCAACAACAATGAAGAGGAGTAAGACACACACACACAAACACACTTACATGCAACATGCATTTGCATATGTACACTCAGCTTATGACCTGAAACAGTGTGAGCAGTTTTTGTGATTACATGTACCTATGCTTTCAGGGAGGAAAAGAAGAAAAAGAAGCAGGAGAAGAAAGAGAAAAAAGAGAAGAAGGAGTAAGTTTGACCCACCAGCCTTTTTCCTTCATTATGGAACAGTGATAAAATTGTTTTTTTAATGTTATTCTTAATCACAAGAAAATAAATTGATGCCCCTGACAAGAAATAATATATATACTAATCTACTGTAGAATTACCAGAAATATAGACTTTCATATGAAGCTTAATAAAATACTACATAAAATATAGCTAAACTGTAATGTGCTGTTTTATATGGCTCTCTTCTTGTCACTTGTGTCTTTTTTTTAACTTTATTGAACACTGAAAACCAGTTTATTCATCTGTCTTCTTTTCTCCCAGGAAAGAAAAAAAAGAGAAGAAGGAGAAGAAGGAGAAAAAAAAGAAGGAGAAAGAAGAAAAGGAGAAGGAGAAAGAGAAAGAAAAAGAGAAGGAAAAGGAAAAGGAAAAGGAGAAGGAGAAGGAGAAGGCCAAGGAGGCGCCGTATGTTTCATTTATCTCCTTAATGAGAAACAGTGGCTCTGTCTTGAAAAATTGAATTTACCATAATGTCATGTATGAAACTGAAGCTATAACCATTTATGCTGCAAATACAAACTTTAATTTGTTATTTTGTGTCTCCAGTCCCAAGGAGATCACAGTGATTGATCCTGCAGGGAACACATACTACTATTGGCTGGGTGTTATCACTTTGCCTGTCATGTACAACTGGACCCTGATTATAGCCAGGTAACCTCAGACATGAAATCCACACTTTATATTAGGCATCTATTCATTTCTGTTTCATAAGTTTCTAGCAGTGTCAGTGCTCTAGAAGGTTTGGGTCCCCACAACATCTGAAGAAAAACAACTTTTCGTCCCCTTAATCTCAACAATGAAAATAAGTTCCCAGTGCCATGGCAATAAGTGCCAGCAATGCCAGAGAGCTTGGTCCCCATGTTGGGGATACTGCCATCAGTGGGTGGTCATGCTTATCTGCTGGTTGTCTGGTTTTAAATCCCAGCAGTACTATCTTTAGGTCGCAACAGTATCAGCTTGTGTACTTTGAGTAGGTTGCAGGAGGTTGGTAGATTGGCCCTATACTATATACAGTATTTCAATGAAGCCAGATGACACAAATCAAATAGTTAAACTACAGGCATGTCTTAGATGGCATTACCTTGGTCTCCAGTAACACTGTGAGGAATTTTGGATCAGGACACGTGCTTCAATTTGCATATTAAACTGGGCTGCTTTCTTTCTTCTGATCAATATCTCTAAAATTAGAAACATCCTGTCTCAGAGTGATGCTGGAAAACTAGTTCACGCATGTATTATTTCCAGGCTTGACTATTGTAATTCATTCAGGCTGTTGTAAAAGCTCCATGAAAAGCCTCCAGTTAAGCTAAAATGTTGCAGTGAGAGTACTGACAGGGACTAGAAAGAAAGAGTATATTTCTCTCATATTAGCTTCTCTTCATGGACCCCAGTAAAATCCCAGAATCCTTCTCCTCACATACAAGGTCTTGAATAATAAGGCCCCATCATATCTTAAAGACCTTATAGTATCATATTATTCTAACAGAACACTTTGCTCTCAGACTTGCTGGATTACTTGTGGTTCTAGAGTTTCTAAAAGTAGAATGGGAGGCAGAGCCTTCATCTATCCAGCCCCTCTACTCTGGAACCAGCTCCCAGTTTGGGTTTGGGAGAAGGACACTCTCTCTACTTTTAAGACTAGGCTTAAAACTTTTCTCTTTCCCCTCACCCACTAACCAGTCTGATGGCTGCCCCTCCCAGAGCCTGGTTCTGTTGGAAGTTTCTTCCTGTTTAAAGGGAGTTCTTCCTTCCCACTGTTGGCAAGTGCCACTCATAGGGGATTGTCTGATTGTTGGGGTTTCTCCCTAACATTGTAGGATCTTTACGTGACAATATAAAGCACTTTGAGGTGTCTGTTGTTGTGAATTTGCACTATACAGGTAAAATTGAGTTGATTTGTACACCCATTATACTCTAAAAAGTTATCATTTTAGCTAAAGGCCAGGAAGACCATCAACCAGTGGGAGCTATGTTTTCTGTTACATGTTCTTACATGTATTGTGCCGTAGTAGCATGTACTTTCAGAGGTAAAACGTGGCAGCTAGTGCAACATTCACGGTCAAAACTTGCCATTATCATAAACGCACAACTTCATTCAATGTGATACTGCTTTCAAATTTAATGCACTACACAAGTAAGTACATGGTATAGTAGATGGAAGTGTACTAGTGGAAGTACTTGAACCAATCAGTCAGTTTTTCAAAGTTTGTATTGAAGTCATCACATATCCAGGATATGGATTCCTGTTTCCTTTGCTGTTCATGATTTATGACTGCTAATAATAATTTGCTGATTACAAGAAGCCTACTCAATGACAAGCTGGTCAGTAGAACTCAGTCTTAAAAGCAGACTGCAGATGGAAACCAGAAAGTTTCAGTACCAAAAATCTCATACCCTGTGCCTACAGATTCTATTTATCCATATGCAGAATGTGTTTATAGAGATTACTGTTTAAGTTACTACTGCGTTGAATGACATGTGTGCGCATTTCAGGGCGTGTTTCGAGGAGTTGCAGACTGACTACTTGATCTACTGGTTCATCCTGGACTTCTTGGCAGACGCCATCTACCTTGGTGACATGTTCTTCAGAACCAGGACCGGTCAGAAGAGAAACACACACAAACAGATTGGCTGTTGTACACATTCATGTAAACGCTTGAATAAACATACACACACGTACTAATTTTGACTCTGTGTTTGTGTGATTGCAGGTTACCTGGAGCAGGGTCTGCTGGTGAAGGACGAGCAGAAGCTACGTGAACGGTACACAAAAAGCTTCCAGTTCAAATTGGACCTGGTATCCATGATTCCCACTGATGTGTTCTACTTTGTCCTTGGACTCACCTTCCCCGAGATCCGCCTCAACAAACTCCTCAGGTTTAACAGGTACACTAGGGTTAATAATTGATAACCAGTCCTTTAGCTAACTAGGAACATATCTTACAATTCACCCTGAATGATAAGATTCATCCTCCAAGGACCCTGAATGTCCACACAAATGTTATGTCAGTTCAGGCACTGAGGTGTTGGACCGACTGACCCTGCTAGTATAACTAATGATTTCTCAGCAGTGGCAACAGCAAACTCTTTGGTCACATTATTTCAGGATGATGGAGTTCTTCCAGCGGACAGAGACAAGGACAAACTACCCAAATGCTCTTCGTATCTCCAACCTCGTCATGTACATCCTCATCATCATCCACTGGAACGCCTGCCTCTACTACTCCTTCTCCAAGGCCATTGGTGGGGTTGTTGGTTTCAGTCTTCATCATCTGATTGCTATATCAGTGGTTAAGCACTGATAAAGGCTGTAACATCTTGATCTGTGCTGTCCCTGCAGGTTTCGGTTCCGACAGGTTTGTGTATCCCGACCCGAAAGATCCAGAGTTTGGTCGTCTGGTGAGGAAGTATGCCTACAGTATGTACTGGTCCACACTGACACTCACTACCATCGGAGAAACACCGCCCCCTGTAGAGAACTCTGAGTACTTCTTCGTTGTCACTGACTTTCTGGTGGGTATGGCCTAACTTTAGATTTACTATATGCCTCTTTAGCATGTGGCTAAAACAAAATCCAAGCCTGACAGTAGATGGATTGTGGATGGTAGATATCAAGAGGTTTGGTGGGTTTTGACAGGTGGCTAGATAGACAGATGGTAAGATACTGTGCATGATTTGCCAATATTTCTTTATTGATACTTCCAGTAACAGCAGTGTGGAAAAAACAGAAAAATGTTTGTTCTGTTAGAAAGGGGGAGGTTGGGATATTTTGGTGAAATTAAACTGATGATGGATATACAATAGAAAAGGCTACTTTTGGCTGCTCCCTTATTATACAGGGTGGGCCATTTATATGGATACACCGTAATAACATGGGAATGGTTGGTGATATTAAAGTCCTGTTTGTGGCACATTAGTATATGTGAGGGGGCAAACTCCCCAAGATGGGTGGTGACCATGGTGGCCATTTAGAAGTCGGCCATCTTGGATACAACTTTTGTTTTTTCAATAGGAAGAGGGCCATGTGACACATCAAACTTATTGGTAATGTCACAAGAAAAACAATGGTGTGCTTGGTTCCAACGTAACTTTATTCTTTCATGAGTTATTTACAAGTTTCTGACCACTTATAAAAT
>VUQS01043046.1:17794-29638 GCA_015108495.1 Heterochromis multidens
GTTCCCTGGGATGTGGTGCAACGAGATTCAAAAGAAAAGACTTTTACAATATAAATACATGAAAAAAAAACCTCTAATTTGATTGTGTTTCTGACTAGTTGACTGATGCACAAGGTTGTTAATGGCAGGCTGTGAGAGTTCAATGGCTATTTTCCAGTTATTTATTTGTACTGTGTGACATGAAGTCACACAGCCTGTATGTGAGCACTTAATGTTTTCAGGGAGATACACAGGACAGAAATATGATTATGTGTGACAAAGCTGTAAACCTGTAACTTAAGTTGCCAACACACATGTAGATATATCCCCATTTATGAGTATTAAAATGAGTTTGCTGTACACAGGTCATTAGTCAAAGGCAAGTGCTAATCTGAAGCAGGCAATGTATCAGTATATCAAGTAGTGAGACCGACACAAAAACAAACCACCACCACTACAGCTGACCCTTCCCCAGTTTGCAGAAGACATTTCCTTCCAGCACTGTCCGTTAATTCCAGCATAACAACTAAAGCCTGTATCTCTGCTCTATCCAATTAGAGGCTGCCTGAATTCCCGGGGGATGTTTCTAGGTAATTTCAACAGTACACAGAGTGACAGGAAAGGAAAAAGCAAAAACAAAAACATACCAAAAAAAAAAAAAAAAAATGAACAAGTGTCAAAGGAAGTGAAGCTGTTTTTGCACAGATTCGTACAAGCTGTACTTTTTTAATGCACTACGCTTTCATTTTTCATCATGTGCATTAGTACGTGTTAATTCCAAGAACGGTAATGTGAAAATTCAACCGTGTAGCTCTCCTAAACATTAATATACAATGTTGACGCCCTCTAGTGCTGTCTCATTACAATAACTGCGTGCTGTGAAATTATAGGGAGATTTGAAAAACAAACCACTCGTGTTAATTAGAGGCAATTATAACAGCTAAAAAATATTAGATACATAAAAGATATACAGGATATCCATCATAAAATGAAAAACCATAAAAACCACGAAGGCAAGACCTGACAAAATGAGAATGAGCTGCCCTCCTGCACTTATACAAACACTTTCAATTAGATTAAACTCAGCTGTGGAGATCTAATTGATTGGGACATTGCCTCTACAACAGTTGACTACATAAATACAGTAAGAAAGGCATTAAGGTTAAGCTGGCTAAAAAGGCTGACCCTCACTGTATTTACATGTGTCATAGCAAAATGTGGCCTTGGACCCACCTCCTGCAGCAGTATCTACCATAAAGGCAATTTTAAGTCCTTTGGTAGGTATCTCAGGAAATAAGATTTACAAAACTTCTGATCAGGGGCGCAGTATGCACCAATATACTTGGTTAATTCACCAATCACAACATTCCTTTTGCTAACCAGTTTGCTCTTGTCTTTCCTGTCTTGTGTTTCCCTATCTGGACAATGGCCAGGCCAGTGTTGTATTTATCCTGGGTGTCATTTAGCTTTTTGTCCAGATAGTCTCTCATCCTGTAGGTGGATAAACTCTATTCCACTCTGACTGCAAATGGTGACAGCACTCCTTGCTCTGTTCTCCATGATATCTGCTGCTCCAAACACAATCTGCAGCAGGTGGAGATATGGATCATGTGCCTCACCGAGGAAGCAGAGCAGAAGAAAAAAATGCCATAAAATTCACATGTAATAGCTGCAGTCCGAGACAATAAAGTTGTAGTCTGTCTGCAGGAGGAGACACTCACTGGAGAAGCAGCTGAATATATTGTTCACTTATACAGTGTGTGTCATAAGCCACCCCTCCTTTCTTTATATTTTGCTTCCAAGGACCCAGATGTTCTTGTAATTTTTAAAGTGGTCTTGAGCAACCGTCCTTCAGGTTTTATAAAGGACTTTCAAAGTTTTTCTTTGGGCATTGGCTGGTTTTTCACTCATTTTCAGTACCTGACCATTTTCAGATGAATTATTTTTTTGTTTGTTAAGCCACTTAACACTGTGCAGTGTGTCCTCAAAAAAACTGAGGGAATCAGACAAGTGGGAGTCCAAAGAAGAAGTGGCAGGCCTGAAAACTATCTACAGCAGATGAATAGTATCTGAAAGTCTTAAGAAATATGAAAAAAATCCAGCAAAGACCTGAGAGATGCATCTGGACCTTTAGTTGATCTATCTACTGTTCACTGAAGCGCCAGTAGAAATGGTTTTAGTGGAAGGCTGGCTGTCAATAAACTATTCTTAAGGAAGGGAAACAGGGAGAAAAGTATCCCAAATTACACAAGAACTGGACCAAAAACTTGGTTGCAACAGGTCTTATAGAGTGATCTAATCCAAATTTGAATTTTTTAGTTCAGTTTGTTGTCTGTATGTACAGAGGAGGTCAGGAGAGAGGTACAACAGTGAGTATCTACAGCCATCTGTAAAACACAGTGACATTAAACTCTCAACACCACTGGTTGACATCACATCAGCCAGTGGGATCTTGACAAAATTCATAGAACTATGAATGCAGAAAAGTACCATCAGATTTTGATCCACCATGCAATACCATCTGGAAAGTGTTTAATTGGCAGCAGCCTCATTTTTCAACATGACAATGATCCCAAACACACTGCCAGTGCAGTAAAAGCATACCTGGATAGAAAAACACACAGTGGAACTCTATCAGTCATGGATTAACCTCCCCAGAGCCTGGACCTCAACATTATTGAAGCAGTGTGGGATCATCTTGACAGAGAACAGAACAAAAGGCAGCCAACATCCAAAGAAGAGCTTTGAATGTCCTTCAAGAAGCCTGGAGAAGTATTCCAGAAGACTAGTTTTTTATGATTTGATGTGGTATCTTTGTCTGGTTTACAATTAGGATGTCACCAGAACCGATACCTATCCTTACATGCTAAAGAAGAAGGAAGCCAATAAGTACAGGAAAAAGTACACATAGAGGTTAATGACTAGTGACTAGTGTAGCTTCCACGATAGCGCTGCCACGATTTGTTGATAAGGAAGCCAGTAATACTGTGGAAATATTTTGTGTTGTTACACTGGAAAAAATCTAACCAAGTCTTACAATCTTATATCCAGCCAAAAAGTCTTTTTGATCTTGTCTTGAGAGTGATATACTAAGCAAGAGCAGAATGTATAAGATTAATAATCTTGCTTTGAGAATATATGTCTTTTTTTTCTTACTTAAATTACAAAATCCTAAAATTAGTTACTTTACATGCTTATTAGGCTAAATTATATCACCAAGACACTGTTTGAGATGACATTGTGTCTTACAACCATTTTCTGCTGTAAAACATTGTTTCAAGACCGCCCAGTAACAATTTGTTGTACAAACATTAACACACAGGCAGCACGGTGGTGTGGTGGTTAGCACTGTTGTCTCACAGCAAGAAGGTCTTGGGTTCGAATCCACCATCTGGCCTTTCTGTTTAGAGTCAGCATGTTCTCTCCGTGTCTGTGTGAGTTCTCTCTGGATACTCCGGCTTCCTCCCACAGTTCAAAGACATGCAGTTAGAGGGGTTAGGTTAATTGGTGAATCTAAATTGGCCATAGGTGTGAATGGTTCTCTGTGTTAGCCCTGTGACTGGACAGAGTCCAGGGTGTACCCCGCCTCCAGCCCCCTGCGACCTTGAATTGGATAAGTGGAAGAGACTGGATGGATGGATGGACATTAACATTACTAGTTGTATTTTGTGGGGTTTTTTTGCACTTTCATGTGTGCAATGCTTTAAGCAATCGCTGCTATTTGGAGAAGTAAATCAAATAAAGGTTGTTGTATATTATACTGTGTACTTCAATTCATTTAGTGTAAATGCTTTGTATTGTTTTATAACAGAAAATCTATTAATAACAATTCTTGAATTCAGAAGAATCATCTTGTTTAGTTGCTCTTTTTAAGATCTTTTCTCTCAAAGTGAGAAAGAAACAACACTGAAAGAAGCATTGACAGGCTAGTGTTGAATTTATTTGAATTGATAAAGTACTTGGAATGAATGATTAAACACTTGTTTTAAGATATTTCTCACCTGTCAAAAGTCTAGATACTTTTTCTTATTTCAAGAAATCTTACCAAGTGTAATTATCTTACTACACTGGCAGATTATTTCACTTGAGTATAGTCTGAATCTTCTCAAACTAAGTATTTTTTTCTTTATATTTAGATAGCCAATTTTTGCAGTGTATTCTGAAGTACACATTATCATTTTTTTTGAGACAGCTGAAATCTATGTTCCACAGGCTAAAAAGTTTGCAATGGCTAATGTTATACAAATGCTCAAACTAATGTAATGTAACTAACATTACACCTCGTAGTAACGTTAGAAGGCTACTTGGCAACATTTTAGTCTATGTCCTGTCAACAAATTATAATGTTAACATTTTAAATAAATGGTCTTCTACCACATCAGTGATTTAAAATAACTTTTGAAAAAAGGAGTTCCGCTTTTTAACATGGTATCAAATTGGGTATCGATAATCATGTATTTCTACTGGTACGTATTTCTACTTTCAAAGATGGGTGGCGTCTGAGAACCGATAGGCGTCGAGACTGGTTTGATCTCATCGCCAGATTGCCTCCTGTAGCCAAATTAATGTGTATGTAATCTGCATTTCACAGCCAATACAATGAAATAAATTTAACAATATAGCATAATGAATAAAATCACAGCATACTTGAAAAAACCTCCACCAAATAGAGGGGGTCCTTAACTCTTCTGAGGCCGCAGACCAATAGGAAGACACGCAGCTCATCCACATGCTCAGTCCTTACACCTGGAGAGAAGCCAGACAAACAGAAAGACAGCACCACAATATCAAAACACTGCATAATGAACATCCCAAGTACATCAGCAGATAATGAAAGCAATACATCACCCAAGGTCACGAGGAAAATAAGACAGCAGTGACTAATGTGCTTGCACAATTCTCTGATCAACAGGGAAATAGTCTGCTGAAAACACTGGAAGGTCGCACCCTAATCAGTGTGTAATGCAGCATCATAACTACAGACTTGAGTATCTGGGTGACAATTTGCTCATTGAACAGCTCTAAATAAAAAATTAGCCAGGCCAATATCAAGCTAACATCAAATATCCAGAGAATCAGGCTTTAACTGCAATGCTGTGGAATCTGCTCTTCTCAGATATCATCCAACTATCACATTCAATCCAGAGATTATCAGAAACTGGCAGGCACACAAATGTGCACAATGCCAGCACCTACTGTCCTGCACCTGACCTGGCAAAGACAACAGATAAAAGTCCTGACCCCACTACACAGCCCCATTATAAAGGCAATACACAAACTAGCCTGTCAGTGTCAGACCCCGCATTAGTCAACAGACGCTTCACTTTTAAAGGACAACTACACTGTACTCACTTTTTGCACAAGCATTTCTAGTAGAGGTGGACCAGAATTACTGTCACAGCTGTCTAGTGTAGACTGAATGATGCTGTCAAATGACAATGCAAATGACAACAGAATATGCTATGTTTCACAGTTTACTGTCTTAGTTTTGTGTATTCACATATTCAACATAAGTAAACCTCTTCGCAATAGCATATAAATTTCCTCTTACACACAATCATAAACAAATACCATAAAAAACGCATTTGAAAATACCAGCCCTGCATTTGAATGTCAATACAACAAAAGTGTATACACCTCAAGATAAGTGTCACACAAACCTGTAATCACTGCAATAAAGCAGACCTGTGATTTCCAGTTAGTCTGTTAACTGCACAAAGTCATGCAGGGGAAACTGAAAAATGTGGTTGTGAGACTTCACAAAGGAATGAAATAATACACTAAGATTGGTGACTAAAGATCTTCCTAATATTGTGCCATGGACTGAGCAGTACTTGCACAGTCATCCACTTGCATAGCAACAGACTTGGCACAGGGCTTATTTATTACTACAATAAATGCATAATCCATTCCCAACAGTGAAGCACAGGGGTGGGAGTGTGATGATACGAGCTGCAAGAATGTAGACATTATTGGAAAGATGACATTTATACATGGCAACACAAATGCCAAGAGTTACACCAAAATATTGGCTGACAAGTTGACTGGCAGAAGAACAGTGCCAAAACCACAATAGTGTTTCTATCATACATCTGTTTGAAGAGGATTGTAGAGAAACAGAACCCCTCCAGCAAAAAAGCTGAACAAAAAAACTGTCTTTGAAAAAGTGCAGAACTTTGAGAATTGAGGCTGTCACAGAAAACATAGCCAGACATACAGAATACTGAAAAAATTAAATGTTCAAAGCAAAAGTTGTGCTGAGTTTTACTGAACTGAACTCTAACTATGAGCCTGTATTTTTTTTGTTAGTTTTTAACTTTTCCATAAGAGCAAATACCACACCGTTCAACACAGAAGTAATTAAGTTAGACTTTGCAATTATTTAAGTGACTGAACAGATGTTTACCCACTTCTATTGTATATAGTAACTCAGCAAACACTGTGATGGTGACAGTGGAAAAAATAGTTTCAAAATGAAAGCTAAACCAACATTATGGATGTTACCTCGACATCAGTTCTAGGTAATTCTTGAATGTGCCATCGATGTCCTTGTTAGACTTTCTAGCAAGGGGATGTTTGTGCTCAAGCATTGTTTCCTACTGTCTCTTTATTGATTAGAATAAAACAAAATGAACAAAACATTCTTGACAGAAAAAATTAGGAGAAGAAAAATACCTGTTCATCTGAACGTAGCGTTTTCAGTGGGAGAAAGGTTTCGTCACTCATCCAAGCAACTTCTTCCTTCTCAGCTGACTGCAGGTTTCCCCAAACTTAACAGGGACAGGGAGGAACGCTGGTTTGAGCGGGAAGTCAAGGAGGTAATTTACGTGAAAAAGGAACGACCACCTCAGAACTGAGGAGGGGGCCTAAGGGTACATCTTTCACTGCTGTGATTGAGGTCATTCCCCAACTTTCTGTGAACAATACTCATGGCCATTGATCAATGGTCATGACAACTGCATATTAATGATCATCAAACTGACCTCACGGCCCATTGTTAGTCAGTAGTACTAATTTCGGTCATTATGCAAACGTACTGTTTATAAGGTTGGGGAAGCCTGCAGTCAGCTGAGACTGAAGAAGTCACTCGCATAAGTAACGAAACGTTTCCCCCACTGAAAACACAATGTCCAGATGAACACAATCAACTTTCTGGGATGCACATCCAGTTAGCTGCATTTGGATTTATGATGCTGACATCGGGGAGAGAGAGGAGATGGCTTTAACACAATGGCAGGTTAAGTTTATCATGCAACAAACAAGACAAAATTTAGATGTATGTAAATGTAAATGGCTTAAAAGTGTTGTTTATAAAAAATAAAAAAAACAGGCTATGGTAAAACTGGTAATGCTAGTCTGTGTGTGGAGAAGATGTTGTGTGTCTGTTCACAACCACATACTAACCAGATTAGTTAAAATATTGTTTAAAATACAACAAAAAGAGATATACATCTGTCTGTATTTCTCACTTTGTAAAAGATAAAAAAAAACAGCAACATCCATCCATCTATGGTTCCGTTTATACAGTTTTGAGCAGGGATATGACGCCATAGCTGCGAGAAGTATTTTTTTATCAGGTATTTGATCATTAAAAAAGTATTGGACAATGTCAAATTTTTTTAACTGATGGTTGCAACAGATTTAATGTTAAGCGTTTGTAAAAATGACAATTTATCCTGAGAGGAATGTTAACATTTGTGTCGACCTGGTTGACATTTGTGGCTTTGAATACATTCTCTTCTGCAGAGGATAGAGGAAGAGTCAGATGGCTGCCAAAATCATTAGGATGTGCAAGAGAACCCTGAATGTCTGCATTTTTTGCCAATCCATCAAATAGATGTTGACATATTTTCCAGTATAAAGTGCAAATTATGACCTGCTGGTTACACAAAAAGAATTCATAGATTATTATAGTAGGTTTGATGCTCTAGGGACCATGAATATATACACACAACTGCAGGAAAATCCATCCAAAAGCTGGTTGGACTGCCAAATGCAAAGCAGAACCTCTCGTGAAAACAAGATTTAGACTTTATCTACATTGATTTTTGAGCATTTCTGTCAGAGAAGACTGTGGTTTGATGTAAATTTAAAGCAAGGCTGGTATAACATTAACACTTTAAGGCTGAAGTCTCACGAATAAATAAAATTACATTAGTTTATGTTATCAATGGTAGATGTACAGTTGGCTGCAGAAAATTGTCAGAAAAATCTTTTTTTAATCCCTATATCCCATGCTTGATAATGACCCAAAATGCAAAATTACTGATGTTGCAAAAACTTTACTGGCAATGGTGCAAACAATTTAAGTAAAGTCAAAAAAATGTACACACTCTGTCCATGTAAAAAACAATAAATAAAACAAAACAAATCAAAACACTGGGAAACAAACAATTTCAGAAATAAAACCACAGACAGACACAAGCACGTGGTTTGAGCACAGTGACAGTCGAGTGAAATCCCCTGCTGCCAGATAAGTCCAGATCAGAAGGCTGAAGCAGCTCTTTAATGCTATTAAAGAGCATCTTAAAATGACAGCCTGGAGACTGGGCACTGACCCTGATCCTAGGAGCCTACTGTCAAAAAAGCTTTTACATCTACAGGACAAATCAAACTTCATTGCATTGATTCACAATATGAGAAAAACGTGTCAGCTAAGTTAAACATCCTGTCAGTACCTCCAAACAAGGTGCAGGGAAATAATACAAGATAGCTGGAATCATGTCATAGCTCAGACCTGTCAAAATGAGCAAGAAACCCAATGAGATTTTAAAAAAACTTTTTTATTTTTTTTCTGATCTAGGACAAAATTCATTTTTCCTCTGGGAAAAAAGAAAAACAAATTGTACAAATCATATGATGTGCCAGAAGCAATATTCTTTCTCTCTCTCTGTGCAGTTCTGTGAGATCTATGCAAAATATATTTTTGTTTGTTTGCCTTTGATTTCAGAAGGGTAACAACCCCTGTAATGCTTTAATCAGTATGTGTGCATGTGTATGTCTCTGCATTGCTGGAAAAGCACATATCTATCTGAACAGCTCCTCTTTAATCTGCTGAGTGGCACAGGGTGTTTTTATTTAGAATAGACAAAAAAAAAATGACATCATCTGAAAACTCAGGTAAGAAAAACTGCATTCATTAACTAGTTGTAATTTGGCCCAATTTGAAAATTTTCAATAATTTGAGGCAGCTGAAAAGTTTGTGCCCAAACGAAATGAAATGTGACAAGTCTGACTATGATAAGCTGTTTCACAACCACATCAGGACTGCACATATGAACTGTGATATGAACTGCATTTTGGCCAGTTAAAATGAATTATACTTGACTTCTTATAACATGCTAGAGTCAATCCCATCACGGAGGAACTTTTTTTTTTTATTATTCTTGTTTAAAACAATAGAGCAAAAGGTATGTATCAATAGCAAAACATCAGTCGAACAGCTAATCATGACAGTGTAAAGACAAAAAACAAACAAAACAAACAAACAAAAAAACATGAGGCCATTTTCAGACATGGGACATTCTATTAGAAAAATCAATCAGGACCTCCCCCCTGACCCCTTCAAAATCACCTGATTTTTTCTACTAATTTGACAGAAAAGGAATCATGGCTAGAAGATGAGCCTGGTGTCAAAATGTAGGCAAAATTGAGCCCTTTCGTTTGCTATAACTTGTTTTGAGCAACTATCAATACCACCTATCCCCTAAATGCACTTTTTGAAGTTTTCTCCAGTGAATTTTTATATAAACAGATAAACATGATATAATGATATTGATGTTCAATGTTGGTTATAAAAAAAAATCATTTGGACACAGTACTCTGTTAATATTAAATACTAACCAAAAGATCTGACATTATATTAAATGACATACTGTGAATTAGGACACTGTTTTCTTAATGTGGTGGCCATACTTTAATAGTTCATTTGATAATTAAAGAGGCCACATCCTTTATGTAACTATGTGAAAGCATCCATATACACTGGTAAAATTTAAATGGATCAGACCATTACTGTATTACTCAAACTGTGACACTGTGTGACAGCTCAAGCATCTGAAGTGCCTAGTGTCATCTGCTGTCAGATCCTGATCAATACTGTCTAAATATGGCAGATAATTTATTATAAGTAATGAGGTTACTGCTGTTGTGCCACGTGTTTGAATGCGGGCAACTCTCTCACTCTTGGATTATAGTCTTTACACGTGAAACTCGTTAATCTGACCTGTCAAAGACTGTCTTCATAGCGGTAAAGACTTTACTGTCAAATTGTAAACATTTCAATCTGTAATAGATGTAAAGATAAGGTAGATAAGATCACTCACTATTGTCACCCATAGAAGAAATTCATCTTGGATTAGGCAACTGCTGCATCAAAAAATATCAACCAGCACAATAAAAACCTAAATGGGCAGTTTTTAGAAAATGCAGGCCTTAAAATAAATATACAAACAGATAAATAATTAAAAATAATAATGCTGCATCAAAGCCTCTCTTCTTCTCTGTCTGTCCAACAGGAACATCAGTTTATCAGTTTAACTAATAGAAGGGCAAGTAAATGTTTTATTCGGTTATACTTACACAAAGGAACCCTGTACCTCCTGGCAGAGTTCAATGCATGCAAACAGTGGACTGTCGAACAGTGGACTGTTCAAAAATGCTTTGGGGAGTGATCAGTGTTGCTGTTCCCATCTTTCCTGCCCTATTAACCAGATGACAAATTTGAGCTTTAGACTTGACTACTAGGTTTGCCAAACCAACATAAGATGGACTCTGTAGCAGCACTATAAGAAATTTACATGTTACTGCACCAAGCACCAAACACCAGACACCAAACACTCAAAATGGAGACGTAAGGCAGCTGTATTCAGTTTTTCAAAAGTGGAATTCTTTTATTGATTATTTTAATCCTTTATGAACCAGGTCTGTAGATTAGTCCACTTATCTTGTTCATATTTGTAGTTATTTTGGTCCACCAATTTTTTATTTTATTTAAATCTACTTTATTATGCTTACTTGGACACATAATTTGGAAGTTTATTTCATTTCATGTTTGATAAACCACAGACTTGTGTTGACAACATACTCAGACCCCGTAGTCCCAAACCGTTTTTTTTCCCTCTAATTTTTAAATATTGAGTTGACATACAGACACACTGTCTGCTCTGTATGTTGTTTTGTTCAAGCAAAAAAAAAGAAAAAAAGAAAATGGAGATGCTGTCTCACACAAGCACTTTCCACGTGTCTGTGCCAGGAAGTGCACTATGATTGTGGACCCCGAAGGGACCTGTCTAATGTCATGGGCAATGTATGGTAATAGAGGGATGATCTCCAACTGATCTGGGATTTACAATCATTTCTTCAGTTTTTTTGTGCAATAATATGCAAGTGATGCTCATCACAGCAGTTTGCAAGCCTGTCCACTCCTGCTTTATGGCTGGAAATATCAGAGGTAACTAAGAATAACAGTGACACCTGAAACTTTCACAACATGCTGGTTAGGCTGGGAGTGAACACACTCATTTGTATACAGAGTAAACAAAAAAGGTGAACTAAAGCATCCTTGACGAGCCCGTGTACCTATTACCATTATGTCAGAAAGATCTACACTGCCCAAAAAAATGAAAGGAACACTTTTTATTCAGAGTTCAGCATCAAGTCAGTTAAACTTCTGGGATATTCATCTGATCAGTTAAGTAGCAGAGGGGGTTAGGGTTTTCAGCTGCTTTGGTGTTAATGAAATTAACAACAGGTGCACTAGAAAGGCAACGATGAGACAACCCCCAAAACAGGAATGATTTTACAGGTGGAGGCCACTGACATTTTTTCCCTTCTCATCTTTTCTGACTTTTTTTTCACTAGATT
>VUQS01043047.1:0-17091 GCA_015108495.1 Heterochromis multidens
GTGAGATGGGAATCTCTCCAGAATAGTCTGTCCATCTGCACACTCCTGACCAACCACAGCAAAAAAAAAAAAAAGAAAAAAAGAAAAAACAACTGTTTAGACACTCCACCAAAAATTTTTCAATAAAAACTTCGGATCAGCTTCAGGCCGCCTGTTCCAGAATGGACAATACAGTCTTGTGGCTCACTCACCCTGGTGCTTGAGAGTATTTGTGGATGATCCACTGAGCCCTCCTCATCGTCTGTTCCCAGTCTGGGATGTCTTGTGATGACAGGAAGTCGAATCTGTATGGCAGCTCTGGGGAGGAACAGAGGCTGTCAGACTGAGCTGGAGGATAAACTCTGTTACTGTGTACACAAAACCACTGACCTACATTGTGAGTTTGATTTCAAAGCCTCTTGATCTCAACTGTTTTGAAGTTTGAGTCATGTGTGTGTTAGACTTACTCTGGGGGCCTGAAGGTTCCTGGCTCTCTTTTACCAATAAGCAGGTAGTCTGGGAGTGGGGGGAGGAGTTAGCTGGGTCATATGGGCTCACTATCATGCCAATAAAAGGGGCTCCACCACGTGAAAAATAACTCTGCAAGATTTTTAAAAAACCAAGACACAGAGAATAAGACCAGAAGTTCACAGGTAACTCAGGTGCAAGCTCTCTCATTCAGTCAGTTTTACCTGGAACTGGTCCTGTGTGTTTATGTCTCGTACTGAAGGGTTAGGGTGGAAGGAGGGATGCGAGTGGTACCAGCCCACCACACTGAATCCCAGGGACGACAGCACATCACAGGCCTGTGTCTGAGACACCGGATCCATCTCGCACTGCAGACCTGTGCTCACACTGTTACATGGCTCTGCTGCACAGATCTAAACACAAAGTTATTTGTCACAAAATACAATTTTCTGAATATAATGTGATTAAAAGGTTTATCCTATTTGCCCACATTGTTGCGTTGCTTCAGACTTCTCATCCTACCTTCAGTACTTTCACTTCCTCATTAAAAGTTCCACCTAGCAGACCAATCACTTCCCCCCTCGACACGTGGGCATGCTGATTACAGAATCACAGCATATTTTATCCAATTAGGAACTTTAGAATAAAGTAGGCAATTACTTTGAAAAGTCATCCGTCTATATAGGTAAAATCTGTTGTACATATATGAAAAAACAAATCAACTTGTGGTTGTGTGTTTAACATACCATATCCATGATGAGAAGAGTCTCAGCACAGACTATAACCTGGAATGGTTCCTAGGGTAAACAGTAAAGAACAGCTTAGAATAATTACAATTATTTTAAAGATAGATTCATCATGGTACAGTACATGGTACATCTAATAATCAGCCATCTACTATTTTCTTAACTCTTTATCCAACATAGGTGGGGCTGAAGCATATTCCAGCTGACATAGGGCAAGAGGCCGGGTACACCCTGGAGAGGTTTCCAGTCCATCACAGGGCCAACACAGAGAGACAGATAACCACTGACACTTACATACACAGCAAAGGCAAATTTAGAATTGCCACTTAAGCTAGGATGCACGTTTTTGGACTGGAGCAAAAGCACCAAGAGAAAACCCAGAAAATCCACATATGATTTTTCTCCTGTTTTTTTTTCTAAAATGGAGACATACACTCAATAGCCACTTCAACTGCTCATTAACACAAATATTTAATCAGCCAATCAAATGGTAGCTCAATGCATTTAGGCATGTAGATGGTCAAGATGAAAAAGAAATATCCAGTGGGTGGCAGTTCTCTGAAGCTCAGAGGTCAGAGAAGAATCACCAGACTGCTTCAAACTGACAGGAAGGGAACAATAACTTAAATAGTCACTTGTTACTGGTGGTGTAATGGTGTGAGGGATATTCTCTTGGCACACTTTGGGCCCCCTAGCATCAATTAATCATCATTTAAACACCACAGCCTATCTGAGTATTGTTGCTGACCATGTGCATCCCTTTATGACCACAGTGTACCATCTTCTGGTGGTTGCTTCCAGCAGGATAACACACCATGTCACAAAGCTCAAATCATCTCAAAGTGAACATGACAATGAGCTCACTGTACTCAAACATCACCAGATCTCAGTCCAATAGAGCACCTTTGGGATGTGGTGGAACAGGAGATTTGCATCATGGATGTGCAGCATCTGTGTGATGCCATCATGTCAATACAAACCAAAAGCTCTGAGGAATGTTTCCAGCACCTTGTTGAATCTGTGCCACAAAGAATTGAGGCAGTTCTGAAGGCAAAAGGTGGTCTAAGCCCGTACTAACAAAGTGGCCGGTGAGTGTAACTCTGTTAACTGGGTGTGAGACTCCAGTGCTGTATTGTTGGATCTAATCACATTGCTGAGCCACAATATTAGAACCACTGACAGGTTGAGTCCCATGGTGGCATTCATGTGGATGTTACTTTGACATGTGTAAGAATCCCCCTTCCCCATGAAAATGCCACCCCCTGATTAGCTTCTCCCAGAAGGACTAACTGCCCTGCTACATTGAAAAAACTCCTCAAGAATGGCTCAAGAAACATGACAAAGAGTCTAGCATCAATCTGCATCAATGCACAGAGGATACCCCCTAACCAAAGGATCCACTGTCCCAATGACAGAGACCTCAGGGCACATCTAAATGTCAGGATCTTTCAGCAGGTTCTTTAACTGTTAATCAGTTAATCAGTGTATCAGTGACTAAATTGTGATAAAAATGGTCACTGACCTTTACATCCTCTTCAAAAGACCTGCAGGGAATCAGCTGGAAGGGGTCAAAAGACCTGGTGGATAGAGTGACGCTGTAAACATCCACATTATAAACATCCTTGTGTGTATAATTTGGTGTATGTTGCATCAGTCCATCACACTCACCCTCGGTATCGGGACATCTTGCAAAGTTTAGGCTGCTTCTTCATCTCCTCTCTCCGCAGAGCTAGCTCCTTAGCACTTAGATGCTGATAAAGAAAAAACACCACCCAACACAGAATCAGTACACGTATTAGTAAGAATCTATGCTATAAATTGATGAAAAGTTGTAGTGTGGGCTCCATACCTCATATGTCTGTCCCTCCAAGTCTTTAGCATCACACCAGTTCCCCCAAATGTCCCTCACACGTCGCTTCCTGGTTCGCTACAACCGGTCAGAAGTTAGCTCAAGTTCTGGCAGGCTTGAAATTTAAATGCTTGTGGTGTCAGAGTCTATCGCTTCATGGGTACCTACCATGCTCTGCAGCCTCTGGGCGAGCTGATAAGCCTCAAGTACATCTTTGCCCTCCTTATGCTTTGAGCGGTCCATCACCTTTGGACGATTATACACAGCTTGCTCTACAAAAACAAAGTCAGAGCTTTAACATCATAAAGAAGACAAGATTCACCAATCAGAAGAACAAAAGCAGATGCTGTTAAAGACTCAGAAACACAGAGTTACCACAGTTGAAATTGATTGCTCCAATGAGTTCCAGATAGGTGTGTATTCTCCCAATGCAGTTCACATCTCCACAGTTCTTTAGACCAGGGCGGACTGATGTCTTGTTCAGGTACTTAGGCTTGCTCTTCAGCCTAGCAGACAAAGATTATGATAACCACTTCCTGTGGAAAGTTGTTGTGAAAGAAGTTATTGAACATGTATGTTTATTTTACCATTGATCCAGGATGTAGTTTCTAATCTTCAGATATCTTTCAGGGGTTTTCGATGGTCGTCCCTCAAAGAACTCTGGGATAGCCTGTTTCTCATCCTCTGTGATGGTCTCTGTGTCCATCTCTATTTCTTGTTCAGGGGCCTTGAGCTCCTCCTCTTCCTCATCTTCATTCTCCTCCTCCTCCTTCTCCTCGTCTTTGTCTGGTCTATTGTTTAGACTCTTCTCAAATTTATCAGCAGAATCTAGGCGGTCAAAAATGTGTGTTATTAATGTGTGCTATGATCACGAGGTAAATACACAAAGAACAGTAAGTGTGAATTACCCATTCCATCACTGTAGGCTTCTTCCACTTGACCGATCCCTGCTGAGATCATCTGCTTTGAGTCTGTCTGAGGTGGTGTCTGACAGCTTTGTGGAAATACAGATGCTGTCTTGTTGACTGTCTCATCTCGGTCTGTTACTCCAGGATCTTCTGAGCAACCAGGAGAAGATGAGGGTTGAAGACGCTGTGGGGAAAGAGAGCTGTGGCTGGTTTTGTTCTTCGTCTCATAGATGCTCTCCTCCCCACACAAACTCATATGTTTGTGTTCTTCTGTGGGGTTTTGAATCTCACACTCTGTTTTCTCCTCAGGCCCACAGAAATCACTGTTAAGCACTGCCTGCAGTTTATCGCCTTGCCCTTCATCATCACTCAAGTCGTCAGTGATGTCTACATCCTCATCCTCATCATCAGAAAGCTTCTCTATGCGGACAGCGTTGGCAAGAGTGGACACCTGACTGGAGGTGGGCTGAGGAGGTTGTAGGTGTATCATGGGAGCTACAGAGGGAGCTGCAGCGCCAGGTTCTGATTTAGCCTGAAAAATGTGTATATGAAAAAGTTTGTTTATCCTTCATTTTTATTTCCCAACATACCATTTCTAAGCACTCGTTCTGGGTGCAAAAGAGTGGACATAGTAGAAGTAAATTACAGGTTTATATCTGTGGATGACTGCAATTAAGCTTGCGTAACAGAAACTTGTCCTGTGCTGCTACCTTGGGGAAGCATAATCCAGGTGGACTGTCTTACCTTATGTTTAAAATACTGCCTGGCGTAACTCTTGACCTGAAGAACGGTACGGGTTTCCATAAGCTTAGCAATCTTAGTCCACCTACGACCAAACTGAGCCTGTAGAACAACACACCTCGGCAACTTAACAATTTGGACAATACACTCAATCTGACTCATTTACAACAGGTATTAAATTTGTTAAAGGCCGACCTGCCCAAACAGAAATGGCATTTCAGAGACAACAGTTAACCTGCAGAGGAAGCTTACCAGTCCTTCCTCAAACAGTTCTTTCTCCTGTTGGGACCACCGAGAAGATGAACCAGAAGACGAGGCCAGGTTCTTAGCTGGAGACCTAAACGTCCAACAGATAGAAGCAGTTCGTGAATACCAAGAAAATGAGGAATCAGTGTACTGCACTCATGGTGAAGGCTGATGGAAGAAACTACTCACTTCTTAAGTTTGCGTTTTTTGTGAGCGTCACTGTGCCAAATATGGTCAGGAATCTCCTTACCTGTTAGGTAATACCTTCAATGATAGCTCAGGACAACTGATTTCATAACCCATAGCAACAGCAGTATTTAAACTCTCTAGCCAACACACAGTCAATACAAGGAGCTTCAACAAGTAGTTGAAACTATGTTGGAAGAACTTGCTAATAAGCTGGAGGTGGCAGGGGAGAGGGAGGTCTGGGCTTCTCCGCTTAGGCTGCTGCCCCAACGACCTGGCACCGGATAAGCGGAAGAAAAAGGATGAATGGAATCATAAGTTATTTTGTAGATATTGTAAAGTCTATGGGATGCCCACTTTTTGTCTTTTGCTTTCTATTCAATGTTTGTATTTGCTGTTCAAAATACAGATTTTTTTTGTCTCTATGTTCAGTATGAGTGAGAGTGGAACAGAGTAATTAAGTGTATTTCTTTGACCCTTTATAATGTTTAACCTTTGTACATACTGCCTGTAACACCTCTATATATATCATAATTACTGTTTTCTACTTTTGGAATTTTTCTGTAAAATGTGCCAAAATACACAGACTGAAGCAGTGGGAACAAAAGGATATTGTTGTGAAAATTCAAAATTAAAGTAACAAATAATCATAAGTAGCTCGTTGCAGAGTAGTTTAATTATACTCAACAAGTTGTTTTGCCTTTATCATAAGGCTCAAATATGTTTTGGGGCGCCTTACAGATGTTTTTGGTTCTTTTGATAGTAAAGGTTACCAACTCCTGCACTAACAGGACAAGTGAACGCAACACCATTCTCCTACAGCCACCAGATCCTTTCACTGTAAGGTCAAGGGTTACATTTTTTTTCTTTTAATTTGTCATCTGTCTGTATGTTTACAGGAGTCACAGCATGGGGCGGTTATTAGCCATCTAAAGTACTCCCAGCTGTGTCCTGTGATTCCTTCAGTTATCCTCTGTGCAGCACTGTGCGGTGCATTTAAGGTCAGTAAAAGGATACTGTTCTTCCAGCAGCATCCTCTCTATCACCTCTCTGTTCTCCGGGCTGATGGAGCTGTCCAGCTCCCAGGGCTGTACAAACCAGAGACGGAGAGTCAACACGAGCACCGACAGCCAGAAGAACAACGGAGCTTCATGAAGTCTTACCAGTATCCAGGCGCTGCTCTTCCCCGCAGGCTGCATGAACTGCTCCTGCCCCAAACCTCCTCCGTCCATCTCACTAAAACAGCAAGAAAAGAAACTGCCATTAACACAGCAGACACACACCATCATCCGCCCAGAGAGCTTCTTATCCCCGCTGTGGTTATCCTGCACGGAGGTACTGACACCAACATCTGGGTCGCTGCTAACACACAGCACAGAAGCCCACCAAACAGTGCAGCCATAGATTGATCCAGATAAGCAGGCGTTATTACCCAACGCTGTTATCAAAGTCATCTCCCTCGATGTCAACATCCACCTCGTCCTCCATGTTCATGGATGAACGTAAACAACACAGAGAAAAGAGAGAAAGCGCGCCGGAGGAGAACAGAGGCCAGCGTGACTCACAGCGACACCCTGTGGCTGGATGTACAGCTGCTGTTACAGCTGGCATGCTTGGTGTTGTTGTACTGACGCCTTCTGGTTTGAATTCACCTTAAAGCGGTCCTACTTTGTTCTTCCTTATTATTATTTTTTACTATTTATGTCGGATGCTTATGATAAACACAGACAGATTTTCAAATAATGAAGCTGTTTATGGAAGTAAAGTTCAGGCTTCACGCTGCTCTAAATGCTGTTTTCTGTGTTATTTTCTACTCTTGCATCTGTATGATGTCAAAGAGAAGGGACATCCTTAATATGGTCATCTCAGGCATATTACAGGAGGCCGTGAGTACAACAGCTCCAACCACCTACCCATAAATGTTCTGTTTACTAAGAAAGTCAGCTTAAAGGGAGGGTGTCCCTGCTGTGAGAGGAGGTAAAATGGCTCATTTTGGACCATTGATCATTCAAGATGCTGCATCAGTGTCCATTGCAAGATAAATAAGCAAATAAATAAATGACAGCACAATATGTGCACTTTAATGTTCAGTTTTTCTGATTTCTAATTCATCTAATAAAACACTTTCATTCTAATACTAATCCAAGTGCTTTGGCAACAACACATTTGATCAAATAAATATATTTTATAGATAAGTTTTTTCCCCCCCAGCATAATACAGCTGGGTAATGATTTCTAGAATCTCAAAGGAAAAAGTAGGCATAAGAGGAGGGTCATATTGTCTCATGATCTATAGCTGATCATTTTACATATCAAAGAAAGGAATACATGTTCTTCAAAGGTGTTACTGAGCAACATTTTTTGACGTTATAAATTCCAAACATCACATCCATCAGTCCTTGAAATGGTTAAACTGCTGAAACCACAGCTGTAATGTAAGGATATTTATATGTATGCAGAGTGATGAATGGTGTAATTTAGGTACCTGAATAGCACCCCAATTTTAAATTTATGCCAGGAGCAGAAAATTAAGCTTTGTAAAAACTGGTAGTGAAATGTTTGTTTTTTCCAAAATAATGGCTTGAATAGCTCAATTGCACAGTTTCTTTACAACAATAGCAAACATTTGTCATCTGTGACTGTCAGTCCCACTCTGGAGTTAAAAAACTGCAGTAATTTATCTGTACTTCCTCAGCTGGCTTTGAAAGAACAACCTTTTGAGCTTTGAGAATTACAGAAAAATAAATTGTGTCTGTAAAGCTTTGCATGAGGATTGGAAACCTCCTGTAAAAAAATTAATTAGACCAAAGACACTAGAGCCACTACTAGATGGGACTTTGTGGTACCAAATACAGTAGATGCACTTATTTGGAACAGCTGTAAGTAAATGGCTTTAATATTTAAATAGCTTCAAAACTGCATAGGCATTGCTCTAAATATCCCACATTTAAGGTGTATTTCTGTCATGGGCTTTTGGCAAACTGGATCTATGAAAGGATTGCTTTTAATACTTGCTGTCAATATCTGCCTGAAGTTTAGAATCCATTTGGATACAGTATATCCACAGCCTTTGGATATCACTAAATGCTGCGTTTCCTCCCTTGAGATACTCTGCTAGACCTTTACCGCAACCACCTTGCTCCTTCTTTGTGGATCTCGACTGACTTGGCCATTGAAGAATATCCCATTTCTTTGCCTAGAGAAACTCTTGCTTGCTTCTGCAGTTTGCTTTGGATCATTATCCATTTGCTCTGAAGTGCCGTCTGATTGGTTTTGGATAATCTGGCTAAATCTGAGCAGCGAGTATAGCCCTGTGCACTTCAGAATTCATCCTGCTTCTTCTGTCAGCAGTCACATCATCAATAAACTAATGACTCGTGATGATGTGGTGCGCTTTGGGTCACGAGGAGTTCTTTTCCCTTCTCCATACTTTTCTCTCTGTAACCAGTGGTTTACACCTATTTGAAGGCATCTCTTTATTGTAGACTTTGGTGATACGCCTACCTCCTCAAGTGTTCTTTTTTCCTTCACAAAAGGAAAGAAATCTGCAATCATCTACTTTAGCTTTCTGTGGTCTTTCAGGCCTTTTGGTGTTGCTGAGCTGGCCAGTGTATTCATTTTTAAGAATGTACCAGATTGTTGGTTTGGCCTCTCCTGACGTTTTTGCTCTGACAGGTTTATTTTCTTTTTCAGCCTAATGACGGCCTCCTTCACTTCCATCTACATGTCTTTGGACCTCATATTGAAGAGTTCCAATGAATAACTACCAAATACAAGTTTAACACTTGGAATCACCTCAAGATCTTTTGTGTGCTTATTTTATCATAAAAGAACATGGCCATGAAAGTGCTCGTCAGCCAATTGTCCAATTACTTCTGAACCTCTGAAAACGGGGTAATGTGCGCACACGCGCACACGCACACACACACACAAGTTAATAAATATATATAATTTTACCCGTTTAGGGACTATGGATGTAAATGAGCAATTTTGCTAAAATCTGACACGTTTACATCTTATACTCCTTTACTGGTGTCCATTAAATGAGCAAATGAAACAACACAAAATTAAAGACAACAAAAAAAACATTTTATTTAGAAAGAATTCACAGTTTCTAATGGCACTACAGTTTTTGTAGCAACTCACTCCTGCTCAAAAATACTGTGCAGCTCTTCAGAGTACTCACAGAGACAAAGAGAGGGCGAGAGAGAGAGAAGATAGCACTTGACATTAAAGGTAGAAAAACAAAAAAAGGCATAAGGAGTCATACAAAGTGCACACTGAGCATTCAGAATTTCTCTCCAAGTGCTTTCTCATTGTTTGCTGTGTTATGGGTTTCAGTTGATTTAAAGTAGTCTCTTTCTCATAACACAGACACAAAAATAATCTCACATGCATACAGGTTTACACACAAACATAATACACATTCAAACAGGATAAAAAAGAAAAAAGGAAAACACCCTCTGGATTTGCTCGGCTTGTGGAACAGACAATCACATTACTAGTGTTCTGAACTGGATTAATCTTTACTGCGTTCCCTTTATTCAGCAACAACTCATTTCTCCTCACAAACCACCGCTATCATTCGATGTGGGGCAAACACATGACATCAAAGAGCGATGACAAGCGAATAAAAGACTAAAAAAGGAGTGTACAGTCAAAGTAAGGATGCATGGGATAAACAAGCTAGACAGAAAA
This sequence comes from Heterochromis multidens, assembly GCA_015108495.1. NCBI lineage: Eukaryota > Metazoa > Chordata > Actinopteri > Cichliformes > Cichlidae > Heterochromis > Heterochromis multidens. The sequence continues at coordinate 9,822 of VUQS01043047.1, forward strand.
GCAGGCAAGCAGAATGAAAACATGTAAAGCTCCTAATAGGAACACGGTAGAGTGGTTAATCAAAGCAGGCATATTTAAAGTTTTCTTCACAGTCACAGAGAGAAGTCGTGCAGAGGTGGTCAGGTGACTTTTCTGGATAAAGATATGTAAGGAAAGCAGAGCAGTAGAAGCTGGTCAGAAGAGGTAACGTCACTCTTATGGGATGGTAGCATTAGAAAAAAAAGTTCTGTCTGTCAAGATGCACCAACAAACACCAACCGTGCAGAACCGCTCAGAAATTGCGCAAATAGATGAAAAATATGAATTTTATTCTTTAAAAGCAAACAAAAATGAATACCCTCCTTTCACATCTGCAGCTGCCTGCAGTGTTTAAGCTGAATGTTATTGTTAAATTTAATATATATTAACAAAACAGCCAGGGTAATATAAAAATCAGTTAGCTAATCCAGACAGGACAGTACTAAACTCATCACTATAGCCCCTTTCTACTATTTCCAACTATCCAGCAGCTCTGAACATATACAGAAGCAGCAGCGTGGTGTTCCTAATATACATGTAGCCTTTAATAGTTTAATAGCTGGATATAAAATGTGCCTGCTGTCCGATATTTAATGCAAACACATTTAGAAGCCGTTATAACCCAAGACAAAAAGAGAAAGAAAGCAAATATGTGTTTGAGCCATCCACCATGACTGTATGTGTGAGTACCATTGAGTAATAATTCTATGTAACATACTTGCATTGATCCACTGTGACGCTGCAAGACTGGGAGACTGGCAAACCAGCAACTAGTTTAGAAAAATCTGTTCATTTAAATAAATAAATAGATAAATAAAACTGATCTGTCAGACCCATCTGCAGGGTCCAGGAAAGGGTGTGTGTGTGCGCGTGTAAACATTCAGCTCTGTTACCCAATGTTACCCTACAGTAAACTGTGCCCTTAACAGGAAACACTTTGCCCCATACTGGCTCCGACAGTAATTCAAACAAACCAAACCAGCGATGATGAGAGGAACATGGCTCAGTTACAAATCAAAGAAATATATAAAGTAACGAAACAGAATATAATACAGCTTCTTGCCTCTGGTCTGTTTACCTTCATCACAGTTACAAAATCCAATGTGACAGCATCAGCTCGCTTCACATGCTCTGCGAGCAGTGTTTTTGGGCCCAGCCCAAACTAACTGAGCAGGGTCTACAAGGACCTACAGGAGTAGGACTGCTGCTACTGTTTTTGTTAAGGTTAAATGAGACTAAACTAAAAGGGCTAACGCATCCACGCAGACATTCACACAAGGCAGAATTATTTTCTTCATTGAGCTCTGATGGTTGGTTTGGAACAAACTGACAGAGACAGAAGGCGAGAATGAGACGGTTTAACACTCTGGTCCCAAACAAACACCTGCAGTCATTTCCAGACTAAGACAGGATGGAAAAGATTCAATGATGGCAATGAAAGACAGGAGGAAATAAGGATAAGAGAAGCTATTTGTCATGCTCCTAACAACACATTTCATCCCAAAGAGCAGCCTAATACTTCTTCAAGGAACGTAGAGTCGAGACCAGCGTCTCTCCTCACTGTGCTCCGAGTGGGGACATAAATTCACTGGTGCTCAACTTTCACGGGTCAGTGTGCTTTTACAGTAGAAAAAAAAAAATAAAATCTTTCAAACACACTTCAATAGTTTTGACTCGTACTGATGTTTCACTTCCTATCACAGTGTCTTTTTGTGCACATCAACAACTGTTTAAATTTCATGTTTTTAGAATTAGAAGGTTTAGAACAGATATAAAGGCACATAACCGTAAACAGGTCTTTGACAGAAGTGAATAAGAACTGAATGATGTCGTGCTACTGCTACCATAGCCACTTCAGTTCCACGGTGCGCCTGGGTGCTCATGGGAAATGTGGTTCTTTGGGATGTGGTAAGACCTCCTCACAAGTCTGCTACCATGTAGTGTGTGTACGAGTGTGAGCAGATAGTTGTGTAAAGGTGACGTGTGAGGATTCAGACATGTCCAGTGACGGCTGTCACCCCAATGGTCCCGACACTCATCTCCTTGTTTCCCTTCATAAGCTGCTGCAGGCTGGGCAGAGAACCAACGCTCCCCCCTGGCATGTGGGGGAACTGCAGCTCTGTCTGTCGAGACTTTCGCCGCTTCATTGAGCGCTTCTCCTGACGGGACTTAGCGGTTGGCTGGGTGAGGGGGAAAGAAAGGCCGTGGCCATTGCACATGCCAGCAGCAGGGAAGATGGGAGAGGGAGGGGGGAGGCGGCTAGCGTACGACTCCTCAGAATGGGTGGACGAGCTGCAGCTGCTAGTCTCTGAGGGGAACTCCCTGGAGGTGCAACGGGGCAATAACGGCCCCTCCTGGGGAGACGAAGGTGGAGGAGGCAAGGGAGGAGGAGGTGGGGGAGGAGGAGGAAGAGGCAGGGGACGTGCTGAGGATGGTGGTGCAGGGAGACATGGGTGGAAGCCGTTACACTTGGGATCCCCGTTCGTGAGGGGAGCAGAAGGATCGAATGCCTTCAGAGTCTCAACTTTGTCCAAAGACTTTGTCTTGCAGCGTTTTTTCTACAAGGAAAATATATAAGAGATGGAGAAATTATTTAAGAAAAGTTCAACAGAAAATGAAACATCCATTAACATTAAGTCACACAAACGGTCAGAGGAAGGCGGGAAAGTTCAAAAGGAAATGATGGAATATAAAATGTGGAAGAAAAACAGATATTACTCAAGCTACTTATCTAAAAATATTAACAACTTAGATGAATAGGTGAATAAAGCTGCAGTGTACTGGTACACACAGTGCCAGCAAAGAAGTCGCTAATGGGTATTTGGCTAATTCTCATCACTGCTCAGGTGAAACCTCATCTCATTTACTCCACGAGATAAGAAATGAGTGACTGACAAATAAGATATTCCCTTTTCTAACACACTTATTGTAAAGACTCAGTGACACTAGAAAACACACAGTACTTATATACGATGGCCGTCACAGCCAACAGACACTGTACCTTTTTCTCTGGAGAAAACCTTAGAGGTTCTACAATGTACAAGTCATCTGGACCTACTGGGGAGGGGAGAGAGGGGCCAGGTTAATGATGGAATGGGAAACAGGAATACATACATGTAATAAGCATGAAGTGACCTTGCAAGTAGTTTTATTAAAGATGAAAAGGCATAAAAATCCATATTGTAATAGTGGCTTGGTGTCAAAACAAGAGTTAGAACAAGTAATTGAAGCTGAAATCACAAAAGCATGTGTTATTTTATTAAGGACTACTTGCAAATGTCTACCATGAGCCAGCAAAGCATTGTGCTCCATTATTACACTCCTTATGCCTGCATGTGGATGCAAGCTGGCAATGACAGCCTCTCAGCCTCAAGGGCAAACACTCTCTCACGCACGCACATCGGTCAGGGGTGGAGCAGGGGGAGTTTTAGGTTTCGAGAGCTGATACTTTTATGCTTGCACCAGCCTCTCCCTGTGGGCATGTGTTGCTTTAGGCAGTGGGAACATGAGGGATATCAGCCACTAAACCTGGCAACATTTGTTAGAAGAAACAGCGAAGGTACAAAGAGTGAGCGATGGAGAGAATGAAGCAAGACTAAGTACTGTTTGGATGGGGAGAGTTATGTGGCAATAGACGCAGTGATCAAAAGCAGTTAGCCTGAAAGTGCCTGAAGGCAAGATTACATGATATTTGTAGCACGCTATGACTGTAGTGTCAGGTCTGAATGCTGTTTATGTTTCAGTTGCACAACCAAAGGGAGGAAACAATATATGGAAAAACAAAGGTTTGTTGGAGGAGAGATTTTTGTATAGTGTATGTGCACGTAGGAAGAAGATCTCTTACCTTCCGTAGAGGACAGGTGAAATGACTTGGAGCGAACAAGCGGACAGGTCACTCTGCGCTTCAGGCTCATATCATCGTAAGAGGAGAAGCATCTGACGAGGTGGAAAAATGACATTTACAACATGCCATCTTCACTGTCACTATCCAGCTTTCTAAAGTTATAGTAGGACCAGAGTGACAGCAACTGACAGAGACAACAACTTCAGTATGGAAGTGGTCCGACATGTGTTATACAAAGACAGAATCCTAAAACTGCCATCAACGATCTGAGAACAGCTGGACGACACTTAATGAGTGTCATGCCAAAGCTTCAGAAATAAAATATTCCTGCGTATGTGTGACAAACCTCTTGGGGCTGGGGTAGTGGTTGCTTTTGGGAAGAGCAGTAGAGTTGGTGTTAGGGCTGGGAGTCGAGCTGCGGCAGCACTGCAGACACAGCAGGAGCCCCAGAAATAGACACAGAACCAGAGAGACCACCAGGTAGCTCTGACGGTCAGATACCTGCAGAGGAAAAGTTCAGTCAACACTGAAACAATGCACAACAAACCACAAACATTTAACAGCTACACCGACTTATGATACAATGCCTAGTCCTTTCCCCAGTTGTAATGTTTTGTACCATGTCCTCCAGTGTGACCTTAGTGCAAAAGCCCTTCTAGTTTGCTCTAAACACTGTCTGCAAAAGGTCCAATGTATGAAATCAGTTAAGATCTAACCACAAGTACTAGAAAGGATACACTCTGTAACCACCAACTCCAAAAAAAACAAAAAACAAAAAAAAAAACAGTAGAGGATAGAGTTTCAGACTGATGGTTAGGCAGCTGCCTGACCGTCAGTCTGTATTCATTTATTTTTCCTATAACTATGCATTTAATCCTTGTGGGCACAGAAAATGTGCTTTTGGTGAAAAGTCAAAGCCAAACATGTTGAAATGTTCAGGTCAGAGGGATGTTTTCCACTGAAGTCAAACACTACACATGTTTTAGAAAGGCCCAAAGACTTAAAAAGTACACGACTATCAGACATATTTGGGGTTTGCAAGGTTCTCACACAGATTACACTTCTGTGAAACGAACTTCAAAATGTTGCAGTTTTTATTACATTTGTTGATCTACTTCTTAACAAACTGTTAGTGTCAGGTCCTTTTTACTTACATACGGGTCTCACATCTTCCACAACGTTTATTTTCACCTCTAGTTCTTCTAGCTAACAGCTTTTTAGTATTTACCATCTGCCATACTCAGTATCTGATGATTTCAAGCACCTTACTGCTGAAATCCTAATGCTAAAAATAAAAACAAAGCCTGGATTATATTTGGCACAGCAAGAACTCTGATGACAGATGATTTTTAAACTATATTATGTTCACTATCCATCAGAAGCATCCCGTTTCATTTTCAACAGAAAAAAAATCCTTACTTGAGCGTGGGCAACAAGGTTTTAGCTCACAAAACTAATACAATAAACCATTTTGGTAAAAACTAGGCAATAGTCAGTCTACTCAGCAATCAACAATAGCAACATACCTCTCTCTGCAGCTCGCTGACTGTAGCGGTGAGATTGAGCATCAGTTTAGTGACGTTTTCCAACTGGCTCTGCAGGACCTGGATGGACTCAGTCTGCTTCTGGTCCTGAAAATATACAAAGAAGAACTGATTCAGAACAGCTGCTCAGTTGTCAGTAGATGGAGTAAATAAAACTCTGGACTGCAAACATATTTTACTCTGATTAGGGTAATACAATGAGACCTGTTCCTCAGCAATACGGGAGGTGTTTTGCAGCTTGATGATGGTCTTATTGAAAGCTTTCTGCATCTCTTCCATCTGTTTACGGTACCTGGAAAACAGATACAAAAAAAATAAATAAATAAATTAAAAAAAAATTCACTTTTGATAATCTCTCCCAGATTGCAAATACCTGAAAGAAATTAGGACAGTAAAATCTGTCATGAAACTTTACTTTTTGTTACAAGTTAAAACTGAAAAGTTCAACATATCCAGTGGTTTCACCTCTGGCTGAGTTCCTCCAGGTATCTGCTGGACAGACTCATGTTCATCTCCAGAGCTTTGATCCTGTTGTTCAGCCTCATGAACACGCTCTCCTTCTGGCTGGACCCGTGGACTGCTCCTCCATTCAATAACACGCTGTTCCCATTCACCACTCCACCATTATAATCTCCACTGTTCTGCAGCTCTGCATAAAAGTCTGTAGCTGTCCGCTGGGCATTGCCATTCCCACCAGCACTCAGCAGTTCCTCTTCCACTGCGTCTTCCACCCGATGAGGCTCTCCTGTCTGAGGAAGCGAATCTGCCTGCTCCCCGTGGTTCTGAGAAGCCTGAACATTTTGTCTCTGTGACTCCCCACTGTCTGCGCCTAACTTAACTGTGTCTGTGTGAATGTCATTTGATGGCAAAGCTGCTGGCAGCTCAGTGGGAGGGGAGATAAAATCCTCAGGTCGGGAAGCAGTGGGAAGAGGCTGAAGAGGCTGATCTTTGACAGGGGGAACCACGACAACAGGAGAAGCTGTCTCAGAAGACAGAGGCAACAAGGGAGTGCTGACAGAAAGAGTGGGGGTGACACTGCTGGCGTGCTGTGTCTTTGGGATAGAGACAGCTTGGAGGGGTGGAGTGGGGACAGGGTCTAGGGTTGCATCTTTAATTAAAGGTAACAGGTTCTCCTCATGGGTTGGGGTAGGCTGTGCTAGGGAGCTGTGGATGTCTGAGAAACTCTGTGGGGGTATGCTGGAGGTTCTACTTGGCTCTAGGAGGATGTTGAGCTCTGGAGTGTATGAATCAGGTGTGTGAGTGCTGAGAGTTGTGTCAGTGGTGTATGCCTCACCAAGAGCTTTGCACTCATTTTGGGCCTTTTCAGGCACCTCGAGCTCTGGAGCTTTTTCTATAAGAGGAAGGACTTCTTGGGTAGGTGTTGGGGTGGGAACAGGAATCAGTGGAGGTGTGTGTGTGAGGACAGGTGTGTTCACAGCAGGGTGAGTCTGTGTTTGGGTGCTAAGCTGCCTCTTCTTAAGGCTGCGCAGTCTCTCCTTGGCCAGCCTGGCAGAGCACCAGCGATGGAGCAACTCAGGCAGGGTGACCATGCAGGACAGAGAGAGGGAGGAAAAGGAGGAGAAAGGACAGTACACCTGGCTCTCCCATTGGTTCCTGTCTGCCTCCTTCCTCATCTCCTCCTCGCTCTTTTCCCCCTCTTCTTCCTCTCCCTCCTCCTCCATTAGAGTAACAGTTGACAGTCTGGGCTCCTCATCCTCTTCCTCTTCTTCTACCAGAGTGACAATCTGTCGATCCTTATGTGGATCAGATGACGAGTGGGAAGATGTGGAGGAGTCACTGGAAACAGAGACTTCTTCAGCTGCAGGCTGTTCTGGCTTTGAAGGTTCCCGTCTGGGGGAGAGAG
>VUQS01043056.1:0-11860 GCA_015108495.1 Heterochromis multidens
TGTGTTCATGCTTATTTATCTACTTGTAATTAGATCAGACGTGGTTTTGGTTAATCAGAGGCACAAATATTTTGCTTTTTTTGAGTTTAACAAGAAGGGACTTAATTACCTAATTTGTATTGCTCATTAGCTAATAGTATGACTTTTCCTCTATTAATTCACATGAAAGATGAAGTGTGGGCATAGGGCTTATTAGGCTATTTGCATTATGAAATAAGTTGTATTTGTTTGTATTGTGTGTCACTCATACTGCATATTAACCTGATTCTCAGTTTCTGATTTGTAGTTTAATCCTCTGCTTTGCATTTACAATGTTTTTGCTCTGTGGTCTGTTGTTTCAGAGCTCATCGGCTCCTCCTCTGTGCACTCTTTTTATAAGCTCATCCGTCATTTCAACCTAAACACAACAACAGAGTTCATTCTGCTGCTGATTCACTAACAAGCTCTCTTAACTCTCTCTCATACACCCAATACTCTCTATTCAACCAGAAACTCCCTTCTTTCCGACCTCTCTTCACTCAAAGGAATAAGCAGAATTTTGCCACTCACCACTCTTGTGTCAGTATAACAGCATTTCTCATCAAGTTTTAATTTTTATTTACTTTGCATTAGCATTTTCTACTGTTATTTTATTCTTGGTTCACAGCTTTTGCTATTACAACTCTGTTCTCTGTCAGCAAAAAATCCCATTATTTTTCTCTGCAGATTCAGCATTGTGTTCGCGTAGTCTGATAATGGTGCTTTATGTGTGTGTGTGTTTTTTGTTTTTTTAAACTTTTTAAAAATCATTATTTTGAATCAATTTACAAAATGAAACATTAATTTTATTGCAAGAGGGTGTTATTGCAGTTCACACATAGCTTATTCATACATACTGTATTGTAAGGCCTTTGTGTATGTACTGTTAATTGATTTGATTGAAACAGTAAGGTGCTGGTCTGTTGTGTTGGAGGAAGGCATGTTCTGACAGACTAACCTTTTGTTATTAATCTTTTTATTTATAGTCTTCCTCCTTTAGAGTTTTGTACTTTTTGTAACATGGGTAAACCTCCTTAGTGAAGCTTAGTTTGTTGCACCAGTTTACACTCACAGGCTACTTTGTTAGGTATATATAGTTGTTGGTGCTAGATGGGCTGGTCTGAGTATTTCAGAAACTGCTGACCTAATGTGTGTGGAGTTTGGACTCAAAATGCAGACTCCAAGACAGATTCAAATAAACAAAAACAAACCTTTATTTAGTTGAGATGGCAAGTCCAGAAGGCTGAAGAAAACAGGGTTCAAAATAATCTAAATGGGAATACATGGGGGAACACTCAGGCAGACGAACAGTGCAATGCGAGAAAGAACTAAGGAAAACTGAGGGCTGAAATACACACATGAGGTAATCAGGGAGATGGAACACATTAGGGAACACAGCTGAACTAAATCAGGGAAATGAGACAGAGGGAAGCAAAACTATCAAAATAAAACAGGAAGTAACACACGCCAAATAGGGACGGAGACTTGACAACAAAATAAAGACAGATAAACACAGGGGAGGCATGATAACAGAAGCAAGGAATTGAGTACACACAAAATATAACTATGAACGGAACCCAAATAACTACAACAAACTAAGAATCGAACAGAAATATTAAATAACAGAAACAGAAAGTCCCAAAACTCCAAAACGTTGGGTCACAGACCCAGGATCATGACACAACCATCTCTAGGGTTTATAGAGAATGGTCTGACAAAGAGAAACTATCCAGTGAGCGGCAGTTCTCTCTGTGAAAATACCTTGTTGAATGGCCAGACTACTTCGAGATGACAGGAAGGCAACAGTAACTCAAATAATCACTTGTTATAACTAATTTATGCAGAAGAACATCTCTGAACACACAACACATTGAACCTTGAAGCAGATGGGCTGCAGTAGCAGAAGACCACACTGGGTGCCACTCCAGTCAGCCAAGAACGGGTAAAGAGTCTCGATTTCTACTGTGACATTTAGATGGTAGGGTCAGAATCTGACAATGAACTCATTGTACTCGAATGGCTGCCACAGTCACCACATCTCAATCCAGCAGAGCAACTTTGGGATGTGGGAGATTTGCATCCCATCCTGGATGCACAGCAGACAAATCTACAGACAGACCATCGTGTCAATATGGACCAAAATCTCAGAGGAATGTTCCAGCACGTTGTTTAATCTATGCCATGAAGAATTAATGCAGTTCTGAAGGCGCAAGAGGGTCCAACACGGTACTACCAAGGTGTATCTAATAAAGCATCCAGTCAGTGTATAAGTACTATTTATAAATCTCTCCGTTTTCTACTTGCCTCATTTTGTGCATTTTCCTGATAAAACTCACAGAGCATATAATTACATTTATTTTATGTTTTTGTGAGACAACAAAATGACTCTCTTCATGTTAAAAAACTTCTCTGCTTTGTTTTTAAAAAACAAAGGCAGTCAGATTGAAGAAATGACTGTCTTTCAAACAAAAAGCCTGGCAAGAAGACAAATCCAAAGTAAGAATGTCCTCTATAGTCTACCTGTCACAATTAACCCACGAGTGAACTGGTACTTTTTATTAAAATGCCAAGGCTTTTTGTGTGGATCTCTCACACCCATACAGTATCTCTGTAGCACTTTTTCTCTGCAATTATAGTCAGTTTTCTTTGCAAGCAGACAATAACTATATTGTACTGATTTGAAAAGACACCGCCACCGTACTGGCATGTCATAGTGGAGTGTGAAAAAATAGTTGAAAACAAGGAAATTCTTGAAACCGTCAACCTCCTCACTATGGCTCTATACTCTAAATAAACTCCTGAGACTTAACCATTGACTTTTCACCAGAGCATTAAAGTCAAAAGCATGCTCTTTTCTTACCCAATATTTGTTGAGAAAATTTTATCATTTATCAGGGATATTCTCTAAAACAAATCAAGAGGTAGTTGAGGAGGATCAAAGGGTCACGGATGGAAAACCAGAAATAAGGTGTGTGAAAGTGAGGGCACTGACCACACTGCTGATGCATTAATTTGGGATTTATTAGTTAGTACCTGCCCTCTCTTCTCCCCCCTTCTCCTCTTTATGGCCACTCACCAGTTATACTTTATTCAAATTACCTGGTCAAAAAGTGGCTTTAAGTTGTCATCAGTAGTGTAAATGCAGTAATGCTTATAAGCCAGGCCTGTAATGGCCATTTGCCTTAATTGGACTTGAGAATGTTATTTTTTTGCCTTGTACTTCATACTTTCCCCTGAGAAAAGGTTGTTTGTGCAAGGCCCTCATTGCAACCTCTAGCATGTATTTTTAAACTAAACAACCTGAAGCAGGTTTGTGTATATGTGTATGTCTTCTGGTGTTGTCACCTTCACCTTTAGATTTCTAACGCATCTAACACAGTTAGAAGTTTTTCTTTACCCAAACCATAATCTTTCATAAGCAAGTAGTTTTGGTGTCTAAATTTAACCAAACAGTGATTCCACTTAAAATAGTCCTACGCGAGACTTGACCCAAAGTCTGCTGGATGAAAGTCACGTGTGTCGTCCCTTTTACACTTTTCTAAAAAGTACTCACATTGGTAGTGGCAAAGATGAGACATCATACAATATTAAAGATCTACGCTGTTTACTTCTCAAGGTGATGTTTGCCTCTCCAGCATCATTTCTTTATTTAGACAGCAGCCTACAGGAACAGTGTGAAGGGGAACACTGGTAATTGCTTGGAAAGTCTTGACAGAAATTCACAGACTTGGATTTACCAGCTCTTACAGACCTTGTTTACTAGTATCATTATATTCAGACTCTTCTTTTAGTCCTGTGCTGTGTTTTTTTTTTTTTTCTGTCTTTGAGAAATGAGGTCAATTTTGTAGCTATCGTATAATTTAAGAAAAAAAAGGAGGGAGGTGATGCTACCCTCTTCGTTATTGCAGAATATGTAATTCATCCCTGTTGTCAGATATTGATTTTTGGAGAAAAGTGATGATAAACAATGTTTTCTTTCCCACCCTGATCCCTGTGGTAGATTAAAACAAACTGCTGAGAGTAATATGACTTGGCTTAGTATTAAATTCTGAAAATGCCCTCCATGGTCTTCTGACTTATGACACTATGAAAGTGTAATACTCCAAATATATCGAAATCCCTCCTGAATCAACCTCACTACCCACATACTTTATTCTGAGGGGTGATGAAAACAAATGCCATGAAAAAAGTATTGGAGACTATATAAAATTTCACATAAATATGGCTTTCCTGCCTTAGAATTACAGTTCGGATTGCCACTGGAAAGCAAAGTATTGAATTGTATATTATTACAAGAAGTCCAAAGAGAACAAATATTGTTTAACATTCTTTGTCATTGCTTTCTGACATTTGCCATGTAGTTCTTTCAGTCCTCAGTCAATTCACATGTACAGCAGACTTGCTGAAATTGTCAAATACCAACAGACAAACTATCATTAAACTGTCTAAAGCTTGCACAAGTCACCTCAACTGTCCTTCTGTGTATTGAACCTCAGGCATTCTTTCTTTCTTTGGTGTCTGCCCCCTCTGTTTTGAAAGAAGAAATGAAGGACAGAGATGTGTCAGAAAATACCAAAGAGAAGGAAAAGAATTAGACCAACAAAGACGAGGAGGCCTAGAAACGAGACAGTGTGGAAAGCATACAGAAGGCAAGGACAGATGAAAGGCGAGATGTTAGGAGAGAGGCAGAGATAAGGAAAGGAATGAAAAAAATGTGAGAATCATGACAGAAAGAGAAGGAAGATAAAGGGGGGAAAGGCTGCATGGTGTGGTGATGTTTGCCATTGCCACTCATTGTTTGAGCAGTCTGTGGTTGGTAGCAGGCCCCAGAGCGATTCATCATGATTATGTGGTGGTAGGCAGGTAATGTCACAGCAGGCAGGGCCAGGCACACCCGAGGTGGAGGCTGCCGCTATTTCTGAGCATCTGTCTTTTCCAGCCAGGATCTAGTTTGTCGCATCAGCCTGTGTTGTGTTTCTGCTGTGCCCCCTGGATGCCTTTTCTCTCTCTCTTTCACTTTCTGTTTTCTTTATTTCTGTTTGACTCTTAAACACATCTGCTTCGTGGGTTGTTATAGTTGTTCTACAGGACCACATAACAGATGTGCACCACATGTGTTTCTTTTACATTAACAAATGGACAGTGTGTTTTGAGCTACTCTGTCTTGATGTTTTTGGATTTTTCTCCCTAATCCTGTCTGGAGGAACTAATTTAAACATACTTTCAAATGTTATATTCCGTCTCCACCTGTTTGGCACTCACCTCCCCTCGTTTCATTCTCTCCTCCCTCTCTCTCCGTCTTGCTCTTTTTCTGTGACTTTCTATCTTGAAACTTCTTGTATCGCTGAATTTTTCAGTGGCATTTGAAGTAATTTAAATTCCTAGCCTTGAAGATTTGCATCTCTTTTATGTTTCAGTCTTTACTTATCCCAGTCAGCCACCTTTTGCTTTGTCTAAAAACAGCCCAGCGTGCAGTGATGAACAGTAGTGCTTGTTTGTTTAAGTGTTAGCAGTTTTGTGTATAAACCAGTTGGTGGTGGTGTGTAAGCTTGTGAAAAAGTGCCATGTGCTTGTAACTTTTGTGTGTGTGCACTCTTACAGTTTTTTTTATGTTCATCACATAGTTGTGGGTGTTACTGGCGCAGTAAAACAAACATACTTCCTCATACATAAACACAGTTTATGTTATGTATTCTTCTTGGCTTCCTGTACACCAAGTCTCTAATGCACTGTGTGGCGGTGGGGAAGTCTGAATGATTAATGGTCGACTCTGCGGTGTGTCTGCCAAGGCTGCAACTAAAACCAGTGTCATTCTCACTTGCTGCTGTCACTCTATGAATATTGTATAGGTAAGGTCTTGCTTGCCTCAAAAATAAGTCCATGCCTGTTCCTCTACCACCAGTTGGGCATGTTTTAATCTTTCTAATTGTTTAGCCAATTTAGCCTTCCCTAAGACAGGAAATTGTTGGAACAATAGTTTTGAAATATCAAAGAGAAGTTGACAAAAATCACTACAATATGGATTTGAGAAGTACATTTACAGTATATATTACAGTATAAGGATATTGTTAATAAAAAGGATATTAAAATCAAGGGAGTTGGCACCCTATTAGTTGACAGTTTGTGTGCAGGAGAAACTTAGACAGGGACAAGGATATTCTTGCACAGCAGGCTGAGTTAAGATATCAGGGTAATGTTTGGTTGTGATTCTTTTGTAGCTTGCATTATTATCTTTTTAAAATGCACCTTCTTGACCCCAAAACAAATTGTGGGATTGTTTCGGGGTCTTTGTTTGCTAAGCAAGCTAACACTAATTAATGTGAGCAAACCAGCTATTGTTGTTGGTCTTCAAAGAATTCAGCTATGAGTTTGATCCATATCTGACATCTGCCCTCTTGAGTTTTGGACATCATCAGGTTTATTTTTAGCTTTGCAGCTCCCCCCCCAAAGCCACAAAAGTCATTATAAATCTGTTTTTACATAAAAGCTGAGTTTAACACCTTTAACACCAGTTACATATTAATATGCTGCAGTACTATATTCACTATTGACTCATGAATTATTTCTGAAGATGGATTTTGCATAGAAGACAACAAAGATAAAAAAGAGATGGAAATTACCACTTCATGTTGACAATGTGTGTTAAACCACTTGCCTAACTGGGGAGGTACTGTCAAAGTCATCATCTACTATAATCACTTAGTTGACAGTTTACATTACTGAAAAGTATTAAAGTGTCAGTGGGCTGCTATGTGCCTCCAGGTGCTCTGGAATATGATTACCTGTCTGTAGAGTTGCTCTGTCAGCACAATCTTGGTGGGAAACAGAGCAGAACATCATTTAAATTTTTTTCTGTCCTCACATCTTCTGCTTGGACAGCTTTTTAGCAGAATGTTTATATTATAGGTTTCTATACTATACACTTCTCTCTTTGAAGTTATAAGTTTGAAGAAATATTGTGACTCTATGGTAATGATTATTTAGATTCTATACTTAACCAAAATCAGGACCTTCTCATCAGTCCTGTGCTGCATTGGTACCTATGCTGCTCTTCATTTGGCTAATGTGGCTCCTTCTACATTTTTTGTAAAAGGTGTGGAAATCAACTAAAACTGTTGTCTACAAAGTAACTGTGAAAGAAAAGGCTTTCTGTTGAAAGCAACCAGAGATAACATAGCACTTCCTGATTCACTAACTTCCCTCCATCTGTCTTTCTTTTCTGTCGTTTTCTTCATTCATCAGGTCCTTAAAGTCCTCCTTCCATTATCACAACCCATTTTCTTCACTCGTTAGTTCATTTCCATCTCTATCCTTAACCATCCTAACCTGCTGCACATCCTTTTCAGCTTGATCTCTCTGTCTAGCCAATCACTACATTTTCTCCATCCTTAGTGTTCAACTTCACATACAATTCACTATAAGCGTTTTCCTTTGCCACCTTGTCTTCTTTCCTCTGTCTGAGGATACACCAAACACCTTCTTGGCAGTTTCCCTCAGCACTCCAGCTGTGCTTTCCCAGTCATCTGGTAACTCCTCCCTACCACCCAGAGCCTGTCTCAATTCCTCCCTGAACTCTACTCTGCAAAACATTCTTCCTTCTTCAACTTCCACCACCACAACTCTGCCTTCACTCGCTTCCTCTACTTGATCCAAAGTCATCCTATAGATTACCATCCAATGCTGCCTACCTACATTCTCTCCTGGCACTATCTTGCAGCCTCCTGTCTCTTTCAGATTGCCCCTTCTGCATAAGATGTAGTTCACCTGTGTACAACTTTTACTCTTATATGTCACCCTATGTTTCTCCTTTTTCTTGAAATATGTGTTCATCACAGCCACTACCATCTGTTCTTCTGCATTTGTTTCCTTAATACCATACCTACCCAACACATCCTCATCACCTCTGTTTCCTTCACCTACATGTCCATTGAAGTTTACTCCAGTCACCAATCTCTCCCCCCTGTGGACACTCTCTACCACTTCATCCAATTTACTCCAGAATTCCTCTTTCTCTTCTAACTGACATCCAACTTATGGGGCATACGCACTGATAACATTTAGCATCAGCCCTTCAATTTCCAGTTTCAAACTCATGATCCTGTCTGACACTCTCTGCACTCTAGATTACCCCTACGCCATTTCTCTTCCTGTCTGCACCATAGTAGGATAGGATCCTTCTCGCCATCATGTCATCACATCATTTACCAGTTATAGTCCCTATATTTAAAGTCCCTACTATTACCTCCACATTCCTCCCTTTCCTTCTCTCTCACTGCCTTAGAACAGAGCTTCCCCCTCTCCTCTTCCCTTTGTCTTTGGCCATCAGTAGCACAGTTTCCACCAGCACCCTGTTGGCCAACAGCATCAGAGGCGGTCTTTGTTAACTTGGGCACTGAAAAAAGTAACATAATGGAGCAATAAAAACAGTTGGTATTCTTAATAAAATCTAAAGCCTAAATATTTTATTGAAAGACCGCAGGTAGAGTAAATCATCTTTTTTCAGGCTTTGTTATAACCACAAATATATGCCTATTCTTTGAGTGGCTTTATATTCTTTCTCCTGAATAAAACAAGAAGAAATTGGAAGAAGAGAAGCCTTTCGGCTTATGAAACAATATCTGAAAAGAATGTATTCATTATTACTTCATTATTTAGACTCTACAAAGGTAATATTTTAGAATAAATATGAGTAAAATTATATCCATGGCCAGGACTTCTATTCTTGTATTAAAAACCATTCAATGTTATGATGGTTAAGCTGATTCCAGAACATCTTCTTTTTTCTGCTTTAAATGTTGCTGCCACAAGAGATGTTGTGGAATGGTATTATCTCTTTCGCCTCTTAAAAGGTGGGTTCAGTGTATCCTATATTAAAGCAGATAAATAAGAATCATCAAAACAACTTTTCTTTGCATTTAGATAATTCGACCAGCTCTTATCACAGCTGCCACTTAGATGCTTCCAGGTCATTTCACTCAGTTAGGAATCTTCCTAAGCAAAAAAGATTATTCAGTTGCAGTCCCAGTTGTAAAAATGTATGACTTAATCGTGCCCATGAGATTCCTGTACACGACTAGTTTATCATTTTGGAATGTTGGAAGTCAGCCATAGCCTTCTCGTCAAGCTCAGAACATAAAAAGGTCTAAGCTTATCAGAGTTTTTAATAGATGAAGCACATTTGCCTTAAGTGTCTTAAAACTGATTAGCTATTCATCGTGCTTCACCCCTGTTAAGGCTTCAAACACCAAGCTACATATCACTAATGCAAAACAGTGCAAAAGGGTGATCAGGGACGGTAAAAACTGAAACATCTTTCAAGTCCTAATTTGAGCAGATGCTGAATGAAAAACATTGTCACCCCACTGCTTTTATGCCCATAAACACAGTAAGAAAATACAGAGCATCCTTCCTTTCACTGATAATGGCAAAATTTCATTTCAAGCAGTTAATGGGCTATTTGGACATGGGAGTTGTTGTGGAGCATTGAAAGGAAGCAGCTGTGATTACCTTGATCATAGTCATTTAACCGAACATTATCAGGCTTTTTTCTCTGAGAGTACCATGTCAACAAAAGACATTTACTGAACCTGTTCCCTCTAATACTCAGGTTTAAAGGGTGACCGTTTTCACATAATTTGTTTATAATGTCTTAAATATTGTCCTTGCTTATACCTATTTCTTTAAATGCCAGTGTGTATTATTGGAAAGAATAGTTTCAGTCTCATAGTAATATACAACTTGTTAGTCAGTGTCATACTCCCCTTTCCCCACATACTCATCTGCCTCTTCATATATTTAAATCCACAAAGCCGTTTTTGGATTGATAGTCAACAGTGGGCTGCACTTCGTATTAATCTGAACTAGTTACTAATGTGACTTTCCCTTCACTTCACAAGTGGTAATAGCTGATCCTTCAATTGCCCTTCCAAATTTTATTTAATTTTTTAGCTAATTAAAAAGTAAATATCTAGAGGGGCATGAGGTATCAGTTAACACACTGCTTAAGAAGGAGATCTCTTGCAGCCAGCTTATGCCTGTGTGAAGAGAGAAAATGTCAAACTTTCAAATGAAAGTCAGCTTCCAAATCCAAATGCTATATAAAAAGTTATAATCAAAAACCATGAAAATCATCTTTGTATATTCCAGATACAACAGTGGTTCTGATTTTTTATTTTATTTCCTTTGTACATCAAGTATAAAGTCAATAAAAAAAACGATAACATTATTAGCCGCTTTAATAGTTGGACTGCTCTATGTTTGTAAATGTCAAATGTATTACATGGACAGTTTCAAACACAATTTATGAATGTTGTAGTCATTTTATGAGAGATTACAGTGCTGTTCTACAGTATTAAATTAAATGTTGAAGATAGCAGAAGAGGAAGAAAAGACAGTGAGCTTTCAGAAATCCTCCCTTGTGTGATTGTTTTGTGACACTAATGGATGAGTTTGATGAGATTTGCAGCCCTGTGAAAAACTAAGTATACCCATTATCAAATAGTTTGTAGAAACACCTTTAGCAGCAATAACTTGAAGTAATCATTTTCTGTATGACTTTATCAGTCTCTTACATTCTTGTGGAGGAATTTTGGCCCACTCTTCTTTACGACATTGCTTTGGTTCATTGAGATTTGTGAGCATTAATTTATGCACATTTCTGTTAAGGTCACATCACAGCATTTCAGTCAGATTGGGCTGTTGCAAAACCTTAATTCTTTAATTTCTTTTTCAGCCATTGTGTTGTAGGTTTGCTGCTGTGCTTGGGATGATTTTCCTGGTGTATGGCCCAATTTCAGCCATGTTTTAGCTTTTGGACAGATAGCCCTATATTTGACTCTAAAATATTTTGGTATACAAAGGAGTTCATGGTCGACTCAATGACTGCAAGGTGCTCAGCTTCTGTGACTGCAAAACAAGCCCAAATCATCACCCCTCCACCACCATGCTTTACAGTTGGTATGAGGTGTTTGTGCTGATATGCTGTGTTTGGTTTTCACCAAACGTGGTGGTGTGCATTATATCCAGACATCTCCACTTTGATCTTGTTTATCCAAAGGAGATTGGGCCTCGTTTACTAATATTTTCATAGAAGAAACAAGTGCATATGCAAAACTACTGTTGGATTCATGAAAGGTGTGTACTGATCTTTTTTCTTCTTACCACCATGGGTATGTTAGTGAATCAGAATCAGTCTAAACCAACAGGCTTGTGCAGTCTGCGTATTATCTGCATACCACCACACCCCCATTTCTCTATGTAAGGAAACATGTTTACCTCCAGGTGAAGCAGAGAAAGTGTTAAAAATGTTGTAAGAGAGAATTCTGCACCACTAAGACAAGAAAGCAGGAGAAAGTAAGGCTGAAGAACCTGAAACACTAATGTCCGAGGAGGAAGCCACAAAAGGTGCACCTTTCCAAAATCCCAAAAAGTTGAATCTGTTCATCTGGACGTGGCGTTTTTTAGTGGGAGAAACGTTTAGTTTACCAACTGGTAACTTCTTCAGTCTCAGCTGACTGCAGAATTCCCCAGCCTTATAAACAGTACATTTGCATAATGACAGAAACCAGCACCACTGACTAACAATGGGCCATTTGGTCAGTTTCATGATCAATAGTATGCAAATTGTCATGACCATTGATCAATGGCCATGAGTACCATTCACAGAGATTGGGGAATGGCTGCGATCACAGCATTGTAAGATGGTGACAGATGTACCCTTAGGCCCCCTCCTCGGTTCAGAGATGGTCTTTCCTTTTTCACGTAAATGGCCTCCTTGACTCCCCGTTCAAACCAGCGTTCCTCCCTGTCCAGGATGTGTACATCCTCATCACTGAAAGAGTGG